>PNEQ01026679.1:0-13367 GCA_003012365.1 Medauroidea extradentata | reverse complement strand
GGCCGCTGTTGCCAAGTCCGCATCATCAAAGTACGTTCTCGTCATTGTCGACTGAGACGGAATCGCATCTGGCGAAAAGTTCCAAGCGTCACTCCGTAAAATAACGAGAGAATTTCGCAAAGTTTGAAAATTCTAGACCCATTTGAGTTGGTTTAGTAATCAGGTAGACTGTAGAGAACATTTCTAAAACTAACCTTTTAAAAGGATCTCGAATAAACATAGTAAAAGAAAAAATTGTGGTACTCACATACATGTTAGTTATGTGTGTGTATATATATATATATATATATATATATATATATATATATATATATATATATATATATATATATTGCCAACTATGAGAACAAAACAAAAAATTACCCAATTGAAGAACAAGACGTTTTTAATATATGATCCTTCCAAAATAAGCAGTTAAGTAACATCAGCGTCGTTATTATAAGTACGTTTTATACTGTAAACGATGCTATAAATGATGCTTTCCTATAGTATTGTTACATTTCTTAATTTTTTTTTTATTTTTGTAATCAACAATGGTTTTGATTTTCATATGCACTGTGAAAAAAAAGTGCGGTCAAAATGACATCAGTATTGATAATAAATAAACATATTTTTTAAATCTTTGCCAATATTAGGTAAAAAGTGTCGCTCACGTGTTAATATAGCTTGGCTCACCAAAACACGATTCCACACTTATTAATGTCTTTTTACACGTAGCCAAATCCCGTTAATGGGTTACTGGTCATCGCAAGAATACAGTACTGAGGCACAAACAGAAGTTGCCAAATTCAAATATCTAATTCCCAAACAACAGGTTTCAGGCGTGTTTAATTGTATTTATCTTCTTACTGAATTAATGCAGTGCGTCTATCTTCGTGGAGACATCGGGCATGTCCACACTTGTCAACGACCAAGAGCAAGTAATCTCTCAGCGTTATGCTTCACGCACTCACGACGCTCCCTTCCTGAAACCTCCGCTTAAACTTACAACCGATAGCAGTTCAAACGGGTGGCTGACAAACCAAACTCGGTCTTTCCTCCATGTATGTATTTAATATCTCTACTTGAAACTGTCCCAGATTTCCATTAATATGTATTTGAACTGACGAACAAAGTATAAACAATTTATTATTAATAATAACCAAAATTAATATTATATTGCACAGCATGTGATAGGGGAGACAACGCCTTTATTTGAACGCCGAGCTGTCTCCTCGCCGGCTCAAGGCCGCTGTATATCCCTCAGCTTGTGTTTCTAGCATTCCCTTCTCTACTGCGCTTTGGTTAACTGGCAGTGATACAATTCAACACTCTTTTCAAATCCTTCACATCTAGCCACTACGCAAAAATAAATCAAGTATAGTTAACTGTAAACTAATATCTGGGAGAATTACAAAGTTTATAGGCAATGCAGATTGTGCAATTTCAACTGACTCTCTACGATTACTTTAACCTAATTTATGAAATTAATAACAACAATTTGATAAGTACCCTGCATTAATCTGTTTAGTTGTCTGTTGCATGGAAAACGGCCGAATGCAAATTATTTCAGGCTACATAGCTACACAAAGGAACATTAATTTACCTTAACCGTAAATAAGGGATCCTTAATTAACATTGTATTTAAACAACTCATGGCGAAACATTTCATTTAAGTGTAATATTTTCAATCGTAAGTTATTTATTGCATTGAATAATCGCGTCAAATTTATGTACAGTTTCCTGAAACTGTTGAACTTAGTCCATATTATAATGAAACTTACTGAGCTAACAGCACTTTTAATTAAACACTGGCATTGTTAGGTGTTCAACTCGAATAGTTTTCAGAAATTTTTACAGTCGCTATTTAACAACTATATGTGGGCTAATATCTGTCTAGTTTGTAGTTTAAACCTATGAATGGCATATTGTTTTACGTTGGTTAATATACCATAATATATAATATGATACCGACAGTCTGTTCTCAATATAGTGTAGTAACGAAAAAAAAAAAATTACGATCCATATAAATATGTGGCAACGTCGGCAACAATTCACATTCAGTTTTACGTGAAGCTTGTTAACATATATTTGCGCCAAAGCGATACAAGGACTTAAGATTGAGCGGTAGTCAACATCTTGAATTGTATTTTGTGTCATAACTTTTCTTCTGGGGAGATTTTTGGAACTTTAACCTAACTACGGAACAGAATATACATTGATAGAAATTTAGTCACCATAAACCTTTTTTTTCATTACTGTTCTTACAAATTGAATTGCAGTTAAGAAAGCAATTAGAATTTTCTAACTGCAATTCTGTCTGTGACAACATGATGGGTATATAAAAATGTATGGTGTCTAAAATTCTATCAAAATGTATTCTATTCCGTAGTTAGGTTGAAGTTCCAAAAATTACCCATAAAAAAAGTTATGATACAAAACTAAAAAATTCAAGATGGTGACTATCGCTAATTCTTAAAAGATTTGTGTTCACTTAAACAAAACAGTATGGATACTGCCAGTTTCCCATTTTACATGTTACCACTCAGTAAAAATTACCTGAGCATATGTAAAGGGAAAAATCAAGAGTTCAAGGAAACGCATGGTAGAATCCGTTGTCATATGTATAATTAAGCCCATGTATTCGTTCACTGTACACTTTGCAGTGAGCACCAGCTAATTGACAAATAGTCAGGGCTTGAGCATACACAGGACAGTAGAAACCAATACAGTGGTCATTATGCTCGTGAAATATTCCTTCCCATACCTATTCATTACATCTAAAAGAAAAAAAAAACTTAAACTCATGTCGTTAAAATTTTCTAATACAACATACCTAAGTTAGTAAAATTTGGTAAATCTATACAGTGTTACACTTCAGAGAACGAAGAATGCTTTTGTCTGGTGTAAGAACATTGGTTATGATGTTTAAGGCATTTAAATTTAAAAGAACCAAAAGAGTGTTCTAAAATATTACACCCTTGTGCCAGACACTGAAAGAAACTTAAACATTACCACTTATCAGAGGCAAAAAATAGTTCTACGAAAATTACTAAATACGTTATGCTTAGGGAGGTTGATTTATTGCAGGAAACGTTGACCGTTAGCTAGTATTAGATATGACTAGGGGCATGAAGTTTTCGCGAAAAGAATTGTGCATCATTTTGTTTCAGTGCTTTACGTTGGAAAAGGTCACTTCTACGACCCCGTCATTTCACCGAACTTTGTTCCCACTCTTTCCCTTACTCCCTCCACCTCGAACCACATTGCAGACTTCCTCTAAAAACTACCCAGGTCGTAGAACTCCCCATACATTTCTTACCCTCTACAAAACTATACACACAGACTGTTGGCCTCCCTTTACCCTGTTCATAAACCATGTGCACTGTCTATTGGTGCATATGTATCGTTCCTCCCATTGGCTACCACGAGACGTGAAGAGTTCGTACACCAGACATAAAGCCGAAACACTATTGGCCATAGCATCAAACATCCGTGACCGACCCGCATAACCCCCAGCGTAGTGGGAACAGGAAAAGACGCTCTGTCAATTGACGAGGTCGTAGAACTGACATAGTCCCGCCTTACGTGCACACGGGCACATCTATTGTATGGTTATTGGCTGGGTGTATTTGTGCAGAGCCGTTTTTCATTTGACTGCGCCAATCATAAGATCAATTGCAACACCACACGTGTGTGATTTGCTGATAGTAGCCTATCGCCAAGACGCTGGGAGTTGAAACATCCAATCACTGACCACGAGGCAGAGATGCAGGTGTGCACGTAAACAAAGTGACACAAAATTATTTTCGCGAAAAATTCCTGTCCCTAAATATGACATGTCCACATCTGAGGTTCTTTCATTGCTGGCGTGTCTCCATATGACTGGGACAATAACAACTCTGGTACTCCTCTTCTTAATAATTGTGACTCGTCTTTCAAAAAATTCTCAACCATCCTCCAATCATACATGGCGAAGCCCACTACCCTTTTTTATAAACTACGATAGCACGAAAGATTCTTGCAATTTCGCGCCATCTCTAGTTATACTCTGTCACCATCAGTAACGATAACAGCTACAACTTATGCGTATGTGTGTTTATGAGCACTTGTACGACTAGAGGATAACAAATTCTGTAGTGGAATTGTATGTCTCGGCGGACTTGACCATTACGAAATGAGGAGCATGTGCACCATTCTCTAGAAACATAAGCACCAAGTTGATAGCCATCTCGGGAGTAGTTTGGCAAGCCACTAAACAGAACCTCCTCACAGCTGTCGCACTGCACGACCCACGCCACAGTCGTTAGCACAAAGTGTGTCGACGACAATGGAACTTTTGCAAGGTTAATGAAGCCACCGTCACTTCTCTGACCATTTGGTAATGCCGCTAAATGTAGTGGTAATTTCACTCTCTAGCCACGAGTTTGTTTCATACTTGTACGTAGTTTCTTGGGTAAATAATACTCTGCACCACGCAGTTCTAAGGCTCCTTAATCTAGAATATCTGTGTGCTGAATATCTCAACATTATTACACGAATACATTAGTTACTATGTCAACAACTTCGAATTTTCACTGCAAAGTCACTCCGTGTGAGTAAACTTCAGTCATACATGACTGCACTATTTTTGTAGGCAGTTCTTTTTCTCTTGTAAAACGCTATATCGTTACTGGCTTTAAAAGGTCGTTTTTCAGTCTAAAGCTTAAGAGGTAGATATCCTGCTCTATTTCATTTTGAGCATTTATGGAACTTTATGCGAAACAAGTATAATTGAAAACAGTTTATGCAGGCAGTGAGATTTTGGCATGTCATTAAGGAAAGACACACGTGAAAACGACTATGTTTTTAAAATTGTCTATCATATTCTTACTATCATTCAAATGTAAATTACAAAACGGGGTAAATGTGCAAGTCAAACAGTTGGAAGAAATCAAAGTTACTGATTAATTGAGAAAATAGAAACTAAGAAAGTTAATTATTGGCTTAGTTCGTAGCCAATAGCCAAAAAAATTTGTCCTCCACTCCTACTAAAAAATCCCAACTCCTTTCTACGGTAACTGCAGATTTGCCAAATTACAAAATAAAATGGTTACAGATTCCCGTTGGCTTAACATACAATGCTAGGTATCCGCGCGAGGCGAAAATAATTTGTAAATTCCTGCAGTTGTTTAACACTCTCTTAATACAGTGTTTCTGATAGTGAGGGAAAATATGATACAATTGATTAGGAACTTGGCATTGGTAATGTTACGAGAAAACAAGTATTTTAATAGAGAAAACAAGTCATACTTTAAATTAAACTCTTCTGGAATTTGGGTCGCACGGAAAACGAGACGTGCCCTGTTGAGTCAAGAAACAAAACCAAAATTGTACTAAGCAAATAATATATTTTTTTTTCTTAATTTGTGTTTGAAAACAGTGTGAAATTATTAAATGTATTTAAACTATGATGTCCTCTCATGGTTGTCCAATGGTAGCAGTACTTGTTTATACTAATTGGTGAGTAATCATCGTATTTGTTCTGATTGGGTAGACACTGTAAAAGTCTGTTAATATATTTAACATTTAATACGCAATTACTCTATTGAACATTAAGTACTCAGGTGTCAAAATTGGCGGGGTGTTTCTTAGTAACATAAGGTCCACTATATATTATTTAATGAATTACCTATATTACATCTTAGACACAATACGTTTGTAGGTTCATTCGATGTCTTCTGTGAGCCGACAATTCAAGGCCCACTTCTAAGAATGCTTCTGACCAATAATAAATTGTTAAATTTTAGGGAGCCCAACCTCCAGTAAAAATTGTAACACTGAGGCGCGTGGCTGTAATCTGGCATGTACAGGCCAGTCAAGTATAGTCTTTCACCATACAGTCACTCCAAATTTTTCTTTACTTATGTGTAGTTAACGTTTTACCTACATTTTAAGCGACATATTAACCTATAAGGAAATACGTGGGGCGTTAAAAGAAAAATTGTTATATCTTATCTGTATGAGGAATTAGACCATATTAGAAGTGGTGTGAAAAATTCGCGTATTTTTTAGGCACAAGCTTCAAACAACTATAACATCGTATAATTTTCTCAACCGGCCATTGAATTATTCGACACCTCACGAAGTGCTCTTAATAATAACTAAGTGACAAAATGCAGACCTTAACCATGTACTATGTGGTATCACTGTGTCAGCGAGGAGCCAAAGAAAGTCTACTCTATGCTTGAGTACACATATATTATTGGAATTCTAGTCCGCAAATTAACGAACTCACGAATTTATCAGGTTCATTCTTATTGGTGTTTCTAAGTAACTTGTGGCTGTGTTAAACATTTAATTTTCTTTTTTTCGTAATTTAATCAAAATTTCTCAAGCACTTTTGCACAGTTTATAAGTGCACTTGAATTCAAAACACTATGGAATACTAGTAACTTGTTCTAATAAACCTAAATAGGCACATGTTTGTTAAGTAATTAATATCGTTACGATCATTTATAGCAAAGGGTTGATGAATGAAGATAAATAATAACCAATAAATAACACGGACAGACTCGTCGAAGCATATGAAGATCATCTAACAGCGCCATTGCCATGGCATTTCCCACAACGTTCAATACGTTGCTAACAGCACTTGAGGTTATCGTGATGACCATGATAGTATCATCGAAGAATATACCGCCACTGGTGGAAGGCTTGAATATCGCCGAACCAATCAGAAGGCTCTTCAGCAGCATCCGTCACACCCTCCCCCCGCCCCCAAGTCTACTCACACACCCACTCGCTCGCGGCGTAATTACGCTGCTGGAAATCGGCCGACAATCGACGTAACGAAATCAAGCCCACGGCCTAGAGGGGTGGAGAGAGGGTGGGCGTTGCCGGTTTCGCAATCGCAACAAGGTCAAAGGGGGGTGTAATAACAGCGTGGTCTGCGGCCGGATGCGAGCGGTGACGTCATTAAGCGCCCCTGCCATAACGGCGCCCGGCGACCGCTAATGGCACGCCGATGCATACGCCTGTGATTAGCGGGTTGCCAGGGAGCCCAGGGGCAGAACGTGGTCGCGACTGCAGTATTTGGGACAGTACTCTCACTCACAGCGGGTTACCTGCTGCGCCACGTGGATTGGTAGGAATGTTTTATTTAATACACAGTAAAGATATATTGAGAAACAGCGTTAGGAATTGGAGTAGGTTTCGTATCACGCTAAGAGTCTTAATGGTAGCAATAAGCGCAGTCTCAATACACTCTTGCTGCTGTGACATAAAAATATGCCTGGTGTATCACCTGTGAGTCTTCAGGTGCATCTACGCTGGTGTTTTTGCGTGTGTTGACACTATGTTTTCTGTTTTGTTTAGATAGCGTCTGCCTAAAGAAAACGTGTCGATGACTTCATGTGACGTCCCGATTAGTGGCGATACATCATTTTATTGGTCATTGCAAGATCAGTCGCGTAGATGATTTAATTTCAATTCGGCAAGCGATAGGGTAGCCAGATATTAGCACGTTGCGATATATACCTCTAGAATATTACTGATATTTGTCGGAAACATTAATTTTACATTTCTTAATTAGCTATTAAGGAGCGTGTTGATGTGGCGTGTCGCGCAAAGACGGACATATGGTGTTATGCCATTAATTAGGACTTCACATGACGAAGCCGACGACACTTTTTATTTGGGAAGACGCTATCTGAACAAAACAGTAAACAAAGTGTCAATACACGCAAAAATACCATCGTAGATGCACCGTAAATGTCATAGGTAGAGGCAAGATTATTTCGCGTATTGATTCTAGACCAGGTTGGACGCCAATGACATATACTTCACTCCTCCTTCTGTGATTAGACGACAACTGTTTTAACACACCCTTGACGACTGCAAGCCAGTGATAAGTAAGGACACATGGCATGAGGATAACTCATGCTACCCGTTTGTACGGTTACAAGTCAATGGATATTTGACTTCGGCCAGTGCGTGTATAGGACTGTGAAGTCTATGCTGTTTCCAGATGAATACGCATCTACTCTTATGTGATATACCCGAGATACAAGTTACACGTAATTATATCAATATAGCTCAATTTTGTTTGTCTATCCGTGGTGAAATGCTTTTATTTTAATTTTCAGTCAGTCATTATTCGGTTATTCGGTTCTCTAAATTAAATATTTCTCGCTAATAAGTAATGTCCCTTCTTATGATGTACCACATTATTGTAGCGGATTTAATTGAGTTATTGGAGTTGGAGTAATTTCGGTGGCTTACCCGTTGGTCATTCATATTTTGCCTTTTATTCATGAAGAAGCAATACGAATTATTGTCCATTATTTTCTTAATACTAATGGCTAATTTACTTGTAATTACTGTCTGAGAAGTTTTTGTATCAAAACAACCTTTCCCAAATTAAGATTCTCGATTAATACTAGCATTACTAAGTCGTAATTTCCTCGGAAAATAATTACTATTTTTAATGATACGCATTATACTGTGAAGTGTGAGTAATCCATTACATGCTGCTGGCTCTCTGTAAGGCCAATAATGCTTATGAAATCACTTACGTAGTGTATTACAGTTATCAATTGATAGCAACATTCATTCATTAAGTACAGAGTGTATACAGACATAAAATTACATTCGTTTATCTCTATTTCACATTCATTTTAATTAGAAGGAACTATTATATTAATTCTTCCAGGCGGTGACTCTGCAATTTAGTTCACGACTGACATAGATAAAACGTAATAATTTCTGCCTACCCTAACACGTTTACAGTTTCGTCACTGGCATATATAAGCAGTCCTCTTATGCGGCCTTTGAAACATCCTTCAGTAAGCATTTTAACGCTCCACAGTAAACAAAGTGACTCTGCTCAGCCGAGACCGCAGTTCATTTGATGCGATTGTGCTAGCTTATACACGAGTTGTTAAATTTTACATGTTGGTATTAATTTATAGGCTAACTATACTGCTACATGCAGGTGAACAATCGAGCTAAAGGTAATAGTCGTTAATTATGACTAGCTTGTATTTCACAAATACATGCAGTGTTTTTTTTGACAAATATTACTAACTGCACAGCTCCATATAAACTGTTACGATGTACTGACAGTTCTTCAGATTTCCGCGTATGACATTGCAACACGTAATGATTAATAATTTCACTAGATGTGCACATACATAGGTGGTGTAAGAATTTTCAATAGCCTAAATGCCATGCTTCTCTATTCCTACTGTTTTTTTAAGCTAAAATGAGAACAGATAACAAATATTTTAGGCAGTTTTGTTTGAAAAGGTTTTTAAAACCAAGTTTTTGAAGACTTTAAATTGTATGGGTTTGACTAAAAAGGTAACTAACAAAAATCTTGTTGGTTACATAGGCCTAATTATCTAAAACCATAGCATTTATATTCTTAAAAAAACTAGCGAATTTAATAAAAAAATTTAAACAGAATATCCGTAACAGTTTTTTAATATCTTATCTTATTTAGGCTAAACAATAATTAGAGAAATACGACATAAACAAGGGATCGTGGCCTTAATTGACGTTTACAAAAGCCCATAAGGTTACGATAGTTAATACAAAATGTCATCTTCCATTATACAAAAGGAAACTCTAGTCAAGTTTACCCAAGACTAAATGTTCACCTGAACAGCTTCTCCATCAACATCTACTCATCCTGCTGTCGAGCTCGATAAGCCGGTTTTAGCAAACAAACTTTGTCACATGGTACGAAAAAAAATATATATATAATCAGTTCACACAGCAAAAATCGCAACAAATTGAAACTTAATTCAATATGTTCAAAGTGTCAACGAAACAAGCACTACCGGATATTATACGTAATATAAATAAAATAACGGGTAAAAAATGCGCTGCGAGTGTCACTTTTAACAAAATACGTAACACGTATAAAATATGTAGGCTTTTTTGGGTCCTGCTATCTTAAAACCTTCAACAGCACCACAGACGTTCATCAAGGATCCTAGTGATCGAAAAAAATAACTTAGTCACGTGACTGAGATAACCTTTTGTAAACGCCTAATGTGTGCTGAACAGCTGTCAATCGTCCCGTCTGGAGTGAAAGCTGCCTTGCCAGTGGGCAGAACCACGTAATGAGAAGTGTGGGGTTAAAGTGTTTTACGATAAATTTTGCTCATTTTAGTAGCACCTTGTCCAGAAGAATAACAAAATATATAAAATATTGTAACTCATGTGCTAAGTTTTATTACGATGCAGTATATACACCGTGATTATTAATAAGGGTTATGAGTTTATATTAATTAGTGGCAAAAATGAATAAATTATCTAAAATGAATGAAAGTAATAAGGGTTCCAAAATTACTGCTAGATCGCCATCTACCTGAACGATGCAATGTTGCAGAAATAGCATGCAACCTCAAAGAGGTTAGGGGTAATCTTTGAGTGATAACTTTTGTACACGCATCAAGTGCTATAACAGTAGGAAAAACTGTCGGATAATGTGCACATGTCTTATAACTAGAGTCACTGTGAAAATAACTATAAACTTACTCGTTTCAATGTCATACTTGTACATCTGGAACTCTTCTTTGTGTTCAGTAATTTGATATTTTTAACTCTAAAGCCCGGTACACACTACCCATAATTCAGTATAGAATTCCGTACCAAATCAGTGTAAGTATAGCACTGCCACAGTGTGTACCGCAACTATGCTGGTTCCACAAAGAATTCCGTTCTGGATTTCACAGTAGAGCCTGTTATATTTTGCATCGTAGTGTATGTTCGCGCGCATGCTCAATGCAGTTTCATTCACCGCGCACACGAAGCATGTAAGTAAGGTTGCCAACCTTATTTGACAATAAATAAAATTCATCTTTCCTACTGAACAAACGACCATCGGAGTTTTCTATACCTACTTAATACAAGATTGCATCACTTACTTGGCAATTACACGTATGTCATGTATTACGATATATTTTTCGGGAATTTTACAGTTACACTTTTTGGAATGCAACAACCAACATCACAAATATATATTTTTATACCGAAACATGCTAGTAAACAAAGATAGTGTGCACACAACACAGAAGTTTTGCTTCATAATTCTGGTACAAAATAGCAAACGAAATTTATGAACATAATTAAGTAGGCCTAAGTAATTCAGTAGTGAATTGAGGATAGAGTGTACCGGGCTTATGAGTCTACCTGCAAATAACAAACCTGTGGTGTTGCAGTATTCTTATTACGATTGGCACAGTCAACTTAGCAGCAGAGACATGCTGTCAATAACCACGAAGTAGGGCTGCAGACGTTCACGGGAGGAATTAAAACAATTCGGCGAATATTATTTTCTATAAAAATAAGTGTCCAAACTTATAATTTCTTACAGTTACATTCGGAATTACAAATTTACGTATTATTCTTAACAATTCCGCTCTCCGACAACCTCTTGTTGAAGCTTAAAGGTGTACATGCTGTATTTGTTCAAATATTTATTAACAGTGAAGAAGTGTGACAATATGTTTAACAAAGGCTTAAAATCGGACCGTAAGGTTCGCACAATGGTAACACCTCTACGTACAACCAGGATGAAGTTCTTCCATTAAAAATAGCATACCACTTGCATATTGACGAGTTCTTGGCAGTAAAACGGTTCCGTCGCTATATCTACTTAACAGTATGGAAGCACATATCGCACGCAAACTGTAAGCCTTGCCAACACATGACTGTATGTAAGTGTTCGCAATATCTGTGTGGTTCGAAACAAATTGCATACGTTAATAACACACGAACAAGAATAAATGTTTAATCTATCTGCTGGCTTGAGTGAGTTACAGCATGGCCTAAAATGTTGTCTATTTAGCGTGTTACAAAACAAATTATTTCAAAAGTATCTGCAATATGTTGTTATACATTAAAAAAAGTACGTAAAATCGTCACTTAACGTTACAATTTAAAGGAGCTTACTACTCTAAATACGTAATTTCGTTATAATCTGTAAACTTTTTTCATGGCATTTCGCACAACGTACCACCTTTCTCTGTTTGTTACCTTGATCGGATACAACCTGTATACATATACATGTTCCCCTCCAACTTAAAAATTTCTTTCTTTTGCACTGGTGAGGGGTGACATGCTACATAGAGAGGTGCCGGAATGAAGCGGTGGGGAAAATGGAATATCACCGAGAAAACCAGTTGGCCAGCGGCATCGTCTGACTCGATTCCCCCTTTCGAAGATTCGGGGACTGACCCAGCCGGGAATCGAATCCGGATCGTCTTGGTGGGAAGCGATTGCCGTAGCCACCCTCCCAACCATACGGCCCCGTAATTAATTATTATAGACTGTACATAAGGTTGAAATCTTTGTTTGTTGTTCATAAAACTGTAAGTATTTTTATTCCACTACGAAGCCTCTAATGATTCTTAATTTCTCGACACTTGTTCACAGTTTAAATACGAAAATTATGTAAATGTGTTACTAATTTATCTTTCAGTTACAAACTTCTGTGCTCACCGTTTGTAAAGATTTCTACAAGAAGAATTTATGCATCATACATTAGTTAACTAATGCTGTAGGGGAGCGTCTCCCAGTACCGGACACTTATGCATTTCAACAAACTAAAGTAAAGCAAATTCTATAATCAAACAATTAACACTACTTGATGATAGCTAGACATATTTTCTACAAATAACCACTTACAGAAAATAAAAATTTAAGATTTATTACATAAGAAATATTAAATTGAAAACCCTTTAAAATGCAGCATTACTGAAAAATTGCTCCCAGTATCGGACATACACAAATTTAGATCATTATAACCCAAACAAAAGCATTTTACCTACCAAAAATAAGTTTTGTTAAATGTTAAACCATACCCAATCATACTAGAGTCTTTCGGGAAACAATTGGTTATATTACATTATAAAATGACATCAAAGAACACTATAAAAATTGTGATAAAAAGAAAACTATTAAAACTGAAAATGTATGAACACAAAATATTTGCCAAATAAAACTTTTCATTTCAGGTTAACTGACAATGATCACACACATAAAAATCTATATTTTCGGAAGCTGTGCATTCCACATGAGCCCACCCTGCGCATCTCATGCACTGTACCCATGGTTCGTCATTCGTTTCTAGACAAATTACACGCTGTCTGATTTCCATCCGTAGACAGTTGTTTTAGTTCATCTTTCCTCTTTGCCGCAATCTGTTTGTCAACTTGTGAAATTGTGGCTGCCACACTTGCCGATGCTCTTTCTCCAATTTTAGGCCTTCCTCTAGGTTTCCCAGTAGCCTTAAACTTCCTGCTTGTGTTGGGTCTACCATTTTCGTCATTCTTAGCAGCTCTCTTCTGTCTTTTCTCTTGTACCTTGGCTTCCTTTTCTTTTGCCTGATTTATCTT
>PNEQ01026678.1:143249-193840 GCA_003012365.1 Medauroidea extradentata | reverse complement strand
TTTGAGGTATATTTAATTGATTTTTTCATGTGTTTTAATAGTATGTTCCAATGGAGTTTTGTGTATATTGCCTGACTGAGTAATATGTCTGGTGTAGTAGAAGTGAGTAATGAAGTTGCATTTGTCTGGATAAAAATTGGTTTTTTCTTGATGGATGAGAATGAAATGTAGGTTTGTAAGTCTTAGAAAAGTTTAGCGAAGAACTAATAACTGGTAAGTTTTGACTGACATGTATGTACTGGAAATGATACCGTATATAGCATGTGTCAGCTATTGAAATTTAGTATAAGAGGGATGGCTTTTGGTTGTGTTAAATTATATGATTGAAAGCTGCAGTTTATATATTCACGTGGTATGGTTATCCGATTTAATATTGGAAATATGTGTTGATATTTTCTTGACGTAAAGTAGCGAGTAGTTTACTATGTGACCAGTCTCTGTTAGATAATGAATGCTAGGATAATATTGAATTGTATGTTATGTATGGGTGATAAAATGCTTTAAGAAGCATGATTTTTTAAGCTAATTGTAGCTTTGACCTACCTTGATAATTTAGTAGGTTGTGTGTAAAACGAATATTACAAGTGTCGCGCTGGATTATGGTGCTAGGTAGTGCTTTACAGTTGGATAGATAGTAAGTAATATTTGACTGATAGGTCTTCATGGTTGCATAAAAGATTGAACACGATATAATAGATAAGTATTGTGGCTATGTGTACTGATAACTGCATGGAAGGTATGTTAGTTCGACATGATTTCGAGAAGAAACTTAATTATGAATGTGTTCTTTAATGCTTATAATTTTTTTATTGTTTGCCTTGTCCGAAATCGAAACAAGAGTTAAAGGTGAATATGTAGGTAATAAACATAACTATGAATAACAATGATATTTATAAAGTAGAAGGTACGTTAAAAGCAAAGTGTTAAACTTGTGATTAAGAAAAGACTTCGCAGGAGGAAAATGTCTTATGCTATATGAAATACAACGGTTTCGTATCAGTGGTCTATGTGTGTGATGATCATCTTAACGCAGACAAGACTTTTGTGGAATTTGAAGACAAGTTAGTGAAAAAGACAATTTTGGATTTCTATTCTTGGCTAAACACTGAGCCCAACATATGGGACGGGGCAGAAAGCTTTGATCAGTTTATCGTATATGCTCAACCATGTGTCAGGTTAAGCTTATTTTTTTTTATGTTGCGTCAAACATGTTTTTTTCCCCAAAGGGATATTGGTATTAACCTCCATTGACACATCAGAAAAAAAATGCACGCTACTGGTGCAGAATTTAAAAAGAAACTTGACAGAGTATGTGTTTTGCAAATCCAAGCAGTCGTTTGCAAAATATAGACTTGTAAAGTCACAAAATTATAAGTTTTAATAATCTCCACTACAGATGTTTTAGCTTGCTGGCGGGAGCTCTGTGAGTGACTCGACATGTGCCCCCCACCCCCCTTCCTAACCCACCTGACAACTTACCGGCCAGAGGTGTAGTGTGATCAGTCTCTGTCTCTCTAGCACACACGCTTCCAGCAGCCTCCATGTGAATGAAGTAAATGTACTTTAATTTGCTCGATCTAAATCAATTTTTTTTTTTAAATTATGATGATGCTGAAAATAATCAAATATACGTGATAAGTCTCTTTTTAAAATATTATTTTTTCGCAATTGTTTACCTTGATAAATTAAATTACAATAAAAATTTAATATTGGAATGATTTTGTAATTTATGGTTAGAAATATGACGGGCTCTGATGTTAATGTGCAAGGTAAAAATGAATCATAGTTATGTTTGAACATAAAAATATTACTGAAGACTGTTCTTAAAATTTTTGTTGTACTGTAATTAGTTTCATGAAAGTTATGTATTGTCTGACTATGATATTTAAGGTAGATAGGAAGGGTTGTGTATAGTTAAGACGAGGAAAGTATAAATATCTGTTTTGTATATTAGTTATTCGTTGTTTGTTAATGTAAGCAGGTTTGTATATTTTTTTACGTATGGAATCGTTAAGAATGGTTAGGGTGAGAGAGATTTTAGTTAGCGACCAACATCGAAGTATTTTGCGCTGGAAGAATGGTTAGGTTTTAGTCTGACTGTGAGATAGGAACTTGAAAGAAAATAAAGACGTATTAGAACTGCAAAAGATATGGAAGAAACTCTTAAATATATGAAATAATGAAATTGGTTTCTAATTTATATACTATCTACAAAAGCGAATGAAGAAAAGACCTACAGCTTTACACATAATCATTTTTACTCTCCCTTATTAGTATAATGTATTTTACATACATGTTGTGCATCATATATGATGTCTGTGGATGGTGAAAAATGAGCATCTATACTTGATGAGATCTCCTTCTACAGATGTGTCCTTTGGTAAGTGGCGAGAATTATTTTCAAAAAGTAAAACCTGGACGTAATTTAAGGTGAGAAAAATTTAGAATCTTGGTTTGCGTGACGAAACAAAATACAGAGTCAAGATACGAACTACAAAGGGTTGCTTTCCTGTATAAAACAATTTTTTTTGAGCTAGCAAATAAATGTGAAATGTATATATGAATACACATGAAAATAAAACATGAAATTTGATAACAAACACATATGCAGGACTGGATATAAGATAAAAGGATAAAACTTATATTTATATCTGATTCACATAGGGGTATTCGGGAGAGGTGATATTTCAATAGTGAAGAAGTAACATCACCTCTAGTGAAGATGGAAAATATTTGTGTGTGTTTTTACTGCAAGCATGTATTTATTAAAAAAAAGTCAGTATGTGTGCGTGAAGTCGGATGACTTTAAAGTATTATTCGTAGTATTTACCAGTGAGAAAACTACGATATCTGGATTGGACAAAGCAGTAACTCGAAATGGCATAAGGGTTAGTATTTGATAAGGTCCATTCTCTGCAGCTATGTGTCTTCATTTAAGGAAATTGTAACCATTATGTAGTTACGGTTTAACTTAATGAAAATCGACGCCAACACATTCTAGACACCAGTGCAACTAGTACTACAAGACATTTGCGTGCGGATATGCTGTATGGTGGCAAGGAATAAGTAAATGTAATATGAACCCGTGTCGTACAGCATATTGATGTGGTAAGAGCTGTAGACTGTATGCATGTATAGCATATAAGTACAGGTCACGATATTCTCCCTGGAAAGAAAAACAATATTCGATGATGGAATGAACTTAGGGTAAAATTGAAGCTAGGATGAATGATGTGTTATCGGTGAAGCCATCATTAACTTCTGTTTCGTGTGTGAACGGCCCAGAATATTCGTCAATTACTTCTAGATACCCATGTTGATTCTGTGACATTAATTACAGAACATGTTGACATGGTATGGTAGGTGATATGAGGTAAAACACGTGTAGGAATGACTGTTTGTTTATTTTATGCTAAGGGTGTTAGAAGTGCAGGTGCGAGTTCAGGTGTATTAATACGTCTATCAGTCAGTTAAGAGTGTGACGAGATGATTATGACGAACACGTCAAAATTTGAGAAGCTAAAGCATCTACGGTTGTACACGTTACGTATATTTATAATACAAATGTTATTGTACTGAAGTGGTTGGCTTCGTGATGTAGTCTGAAGACATATATTGAAATGAACTCAGCAAGGACTTACGTACGTTTCATCATAGTATGACAGAAAATTTGGTTTGATAACCTTGAGAAGAGTTGGAAAATAACTAAGTTGAGAAATAGAATGTATGGTTGGAGTGCTATTATACTAAACCGGTACCGTATAAAGATACACGTTGTAGGAAAGCGAACAGGATGAAGCACATACCACTTTGACATTTATTAAATTGTATGAATAAGAGATGTTTGTGTCACGTTATATGCGACGTAACTTACCTATGACCACGACTCACTTCGGAAATAATAATAGAACAGGATACGTTTGATATTTCCTGTAACTAGTGGGACTGGTAGCAGTGAAGCAGAATTTTATTTACATCGGTGAATAAGTTAAGATGAGATGTTAGCTCGTGTTGAACAATATCGACCAGCACTGTGGTAGCTTCACCTCCGTTGGTGACATCTTTGCTTGTGATAACTGCCACTACCGACATGACAATGACTATGACAGAAGCCCATGGGATGTTCTTTACAAAACTTGCAATATATGTGACTAGGTCAACGAAACATTGCTGATGCTTCTGTTACGAGGCCTTAGTTTGCATTGTGACGACACAAAGTTGATGAGAACGCTAATCTAGGGTTTTTTGTTGCTTAATCAGGCAATGTATTGACATGACTTTGAATGTTTTAAACTGAAGACTGAATATTTTTTCAAGGGATGCTTTGTTTGATTTACAAACAGTTGATTATAGATTATATGTAAATAAAATGAAATGACTGGGGGAACAAACATTTTTATTTATCTTGGTTGTTTGACGAAAATAAATATTAAGATTTTAATATACTTTTTTTTTGTCTATAAAGGTAAAGATATAATAAAAAATATTAATATATAAAACTAAAATAGCTGTTATTGTATGGAAGCAGGCCAGTGATGAGATTTGATGGAGCTATTTGCATGGCTGCGAGATGTCATGTATTTGTAACTGTTCGCTAAGCAGGACAAAATTCATATCTGCGTATATGTACTGTAGAAGAGTGTACTGATCAGTTCAGACAGGCTCTGACGGGACGTTGGAGTGCGATGGAATAGTTTTTTTTTGGTGGGGGGGGGGGAATTTGTTGAGTGGCAGTGTTGGTATGTGCGGCGGTGTAAGGGTGGTGTGTTTAGCATAAGTAGTATGAATATGAAATGATATGTCAGTTTCTTAGATGTAGTTGTGTACGCCCTGTTTGAAAGTAGTAGAAGAGTCTTACATATGTAACTGTCCAGAAAAATTTAATATTTTCAAAACGAATGATTGATTTTTTCAGATATTTAAATAAATTTAGCTAATTTTATAGGATTGTGAGTGTAGTTGATAAAGTTCCGTAGGAAATAAAGTCAGTGTAGTTATAGTAAAAAATATTTATCAAAAACGTTTTTTAATGATTGATTGATTTTATTGGGAAACTATCGGATATAGCTCAGAAAGAAACCATGATTCGTTAATGGCATTTAAATAATGTTTCAAAATTATTTTAACACTAATTAAAAAATACTGTTAATTTTGAAATTTTTGAACAATATGTAGTCTCGATCGACGGTCATTACTACTTATGGTTGACTAGCTATTATGTGAAGACATATATGTCATGCTATTTTAGTGAAAATTATAAAGAAAATAATGTTTATAGATGATTGATAAGAAAGTGGAGGTAAAGTAGGAGTAGGGGGGTAATTCATCACATGACTAACAGCCAATTAAAATACTTGGTGGGTAGGGTAGGGGAGGGGAAGGGTTAACAGGGGAGGGGGTATAGTGACTTTATACATGTAAAAAAAGTGGTGGGGCAAGTCCCTGTGTCAATTGAACTCGTCCGTGTAAGTTGTGTCGGTAGTTGTTTGAATAATTTTTATATAAAAAGTTTTTTATTAAAGAGTTTTAATATAAAAATAATTTAACTAAAATTATATTTATTAAATATGTGTGGGTTTATAATAGAATGCAAAATTGAAAAATTTTCGGAAGCTTCGGAAGGAACCTTAAGACGACGTCTTCAAACGTGATGGAGGTAACATTTTTTCACAATTTTTTCGGAATTTTTCGGAATTTTTTGATATTTTAAAATTTTTTTGAAATTTAAAATCTTTTTTTTTTTATTTTTGAAATTGTAGAAAATTTTTTCTAATTTGATACTCAAGGTCAAGTTTAATTGTCGAAGTCACCCAACATGGTGGCCGGGGCCGTGACGTCACAACATGGTGGCCGGGGCCGTGACGTCACAACATGGTGGCCGGGGCCGTGACGTCACAACATGGTGGCCGGGGCCGTGATGTCACAACATGGTGGGGGGGGCTACACACTCGGGCGTGGCGCCACTCACCGAATCCCTGTCCTGGAAGGAACTATTACATACTACTCTGAATTTATCTTGAACAACCTATACTGATACAACTACAAACTCGTTTAGCTTTGTTGAAGCCATTGTTTTAGTGATATTGCAAAATGTAAAGAAAACATTTAACATTGTATAAAAAAAGGCCCTGTGTGAATGTTTTGAAAGGAGGAAGCATTTGTGGTTAAACAGTGAGTTGGAAGCTACCAGAAGGGTTAGTACTAGGGTAACAAAACATGTTATACACCAAGTACACGTAAGTAACAATGTTAGGTTCAATCACGCTGACCTTTTGAAGTGCTTGGTTATGTTGGTGCTGGAAACAAACGAACACAAATAAATGAGAGGAAATGCATCATTAAAAATAAATGTAACACTTCAACAATATCTATGTACACAATTGGGGTTGAGCATATCGTGTTTTTGTTTTGAAGAAACGCGATCAACTAGGTCTGTCAGACAAGAGGAAGAGATGACAAACTAAACAATAGAGCAAGGTAAGGTCGGAATAACTAAGTGTTCAGAGAATTACTGCAGTCAATGCCAAATATAACTTCTTATCGTTGATGTTCTTGTAGACTGATTCCAGCACCCAAAAGACTACATTTATAAATGCTTCATGGTGTTTAAATAGAAATGAGTGTGTAATGTTAGTAGTATTGGTGTTTGAGTTTTTTACTGTCATAAATAACCCAGCAGACTGTCTGGAGGACTAGTGTAATGTCTTGTATTACACATCTTAGAATAATTACGACAGGTCCCTGTGATTCTGTGATTGATTACTTTAAGTAGCTAACATTACTTTTTTTTTGTTGATTTGTGAGTAGTAAAAATAACATTTGAAATGAAGTTATTGGATATGCATGTACCTTGGTTCGATCCCCAGCTTTGGCTATCCTGTTTTCCATTTTACTGAAATCAATTCAAATGAATACTGGGAATGTTCGTTAATATAGTCCATGCAACTCCTTTTATAGCTATTGTCTTCGTTCAAATGTTGTGTGTAACTGTCTCTTGTTACCTTGCTGTCGACCTAACGTGAAACCTAATCAAATTTTTAAAAATTAATAAATTGTCAGCAGGCTAATCTGTCATGTGTAGAAACATTGACTGGTTTAGTAGCTGAAGCCCATATGTCAGGAAATTTAAGAGGAAGATTTTCTCAGATGTGTCTGAGAAGTTACATTACTACTACTAGAACTTCTGTTTAGAGCTGATGTACCACATAAAAGCCTGAAGTAACTTAAAAAATGAATGGCGTAGTTAGCAAAGAGTTGGCACAGCCTGAGAAGTAAGCCTATTACATGATGGTAGATGTGAACCAGATATACCTTAGGTGTGTGGAGAGTAAATAATAAGTGTATCACATCACGAGGAAACTAAATTTTGCTCTAAAGTTACTGTTTCAGCACAGAAAGCAGAGGTGACCTAGTACAAAATTAAGAAGTATATGAATCAGTTGTCCGAATTGAAGTTGAAAAGAAAAGACAACTAACATCATTTGGTAGATAAGCATATTCATTATAACATAAACATTTGGGATTCTCAAGTACAAGAATACTAGCATTTCAAGCAGGGAGCAGGAAATTGGTCATCGTTTTTGATCCAACTGCTGGAAAAATTGAAAATGAAGAATATAGTGAGGCACGGTATTTAAATGATAAAAATGCATAAAATAACAGGATCATTCTACTGTTAAGTGGAGAACAACTGAAAAGGAATAGTTGGATAAAAGGTTAAAAAAAGCTGTGAAGAATGAAGTGAAAATATTTTAACAGCATTTAACTTCTAGGCCTTAAGCATTGACGAGGGGTAACATGATGTATGAAGCAGTACCGAAATGAATGAACAGGGGAATCGGGAACTCCCTGAAAAAAACACCAGACCAGCGGCATCGTTCTGCACGACTCCCAACTTTGGAAATCCTGGGACGGAGCCCACCAGGAATCAAGCCCTTATCACTTATGTGGGAGGCAAGTGCTCTAGCCAATACACCAACTGCAGCCCTTTTAAAGAAGCTATCAGAATTCATAAGACTGATTGAATTAACAGCTGGTAAACACATACAGTTGTCACTTTTAATTTGGAGACAGATGCACGACGTTAGTATTGTCGTCGTTCATGAAGTTTCCAACTTCCTCTGCAACTCTTTGACACAACATATTGAAACTTTCTGCTCCTCAGCAACTGAATGTAGCGAAAATCACATTTGCTAAACATTTAACACTTAGCTATCCCACATTCTAGGTGCTAGTATAGCATTTGAAGGAGACCATGTTTGTTCCCAGGCATTCCAAAATATTATATGATGTGATTTCATCTTAAATTAGTTTTGTTTACATTAGTTAAACCTTAATAACCAACTGAACTCTTCCCTATGAAGTTTATGACCTAACAGTGGCATTATAAAGTTCAGCAAACAGCACAGAAAACATTCAATGCTACTAAATTTATGAAGCAGAGGACACCATTTTCCTCAATACCCTCATGCCCCCTATCACTAGCAGACAAAAATTGTTGATGATACACATACACACACGCACGCACGCATGCACGCACATGCACATGCACACACGCACATGCACATGCACACACACACAGACACACACACAGACACACACACACACGCACGTGCACGCGCATGCACACACACACACGCACGCACACACACACACACACGCGCACACACACACGCGCACACACACACGCACACACACACGCACACACCCACACACACACACACACCCACCCACACACCCACACACACACACACCCACACCCACACCCACACACACACACACACACATTATGTAAAATATTATTGAACATCACCACCTAACAATTTATACAAAATGCAAAACACAATGCCCTAAACATCTTCAGCCCATATTTCGTACTCTTTTACTCTTCTCTGCAAAATTTCCTTTTTACACATTTTGTATCTCTAATTTTTTTCAACATAACAAACACATAAGTTATGCATTTAGCATTGTACCATATTATTTCTTTTCATTTATCATTATTACCAAAAATTTATTTAGTATAATTATTTTTCCAACTTCAATATTCTTGTGACCAACCAACAAAATACAAGTACCGTGAACCCTCGATAACTCGGACCTCGATGTCCCGGACTTCGGATAACTCGGACAGACTTTCAAAAAAAAATTAATTTTAATTAAATAATTTTTTGGTCAAAATCATAAGAAAATTATGTCTGCCTAATTTAAATCCATCACGTTTTATTTAAAAACTACGTAGCCTTTAATATTCCCCCCTTAAAATATCTGGCAAGTTCCGTGTGGTTAAATGTGGCTAGCGAGGCACGCGAGTAGAGATGCAACTCAGCAAGCGCGCGAGTAGAGATGCAACTCAGCAGGCCGACCTCGCTTCTTTATCTTTCCTCCCTCTTCGCCGCGCGAGCAAGACACGCACGTGCGTCGTAAATAAACACTACAGTATGATGCTGGTGAATTGGATGGTAACTACAGGTCACAATGGCACCTAAAGGGAAATTAATTTTGTTCTGGTATGTGCGATAAATTCAAGATTGAAAAACAATTTGTTCCGGACATTAATAAAAAAAATTAAAAGCCGTTGGTTTGCATTGCAATGTAGGCAAGATGGTGAGAGGGTTTTACGGCCATTTAACGACGTATTACAAGCCGATGAGGATGAAGTGAGGTGAAAGAACAACACAACATCCATGCCCGAGCAAGGATTCGAACCCAGGGCCTCTCGCAATGTAAACTGGTGCCTAATCCACTACGCTAGAGGCCGGCGCGATATCGAGAAAAAAAAACAGTGCTTAATAAATTATTAAAAAAAGGGAAGGGGGAGCAGAAAGGGGCATTTTCCCCGGGCCGCACATTCTAGAGGGCCTAGCTTTTGATAAAGTTAAATGATTAAAATGAATGGGCTTTGATTGAGTTCCCGTTGATGTTGATGATATCTGTGAAATTTATTTTAAGTGTAAAGTGTGTGTAAAGACGTCGCTGATCTATGATGACGCAGCAAGTATGAAGGGAGGCCTACAAGCGCACATTATCACTTCAAACACGGCCGTAGACTTCAACTAAACAACAAAAAAAAAAAAAAAAGGAAATTTAGACGAGATTTACATTGCTCCTGGCCTCGTATTCTAGCAAGAGGCCCTGGAAAAAATAATTTCTCGTAGGAAACAAACAGCTGTCTGCAGACATTGTGACATGCTGATGTAGAGCAATTTTTAACGTAAACATCTCGTGAGTTGCGTGTGGTCATGTGCGGTGTTTTTATTACTGTTGAGACTGTACCGGTTGACCTTGACTACTTCCGCTCGCGCTCTACCACCCTAGCTTATCTCACACACACACTTGCACATAGACTGTTGTTAGCCGGACGAGAGAAGGGCGTGAGAACTTTTATGTGGTAGAAGGGTGCCTTGGTGCCAGCTCTTAGCACAGATAAAAAAAAGATCAGCCAGAAGTAGCATAAAAAATAAATAAAAAAGAATCTGCCGGCCCAGGTTGTTTGACATTCTTTCTTTTATATAAGTTACAGTGATTATTTCCCCACTAACCCCTCCTGTAAATTGATTTGTACAAAGCAGTATATATTGCCGCCTCTTTTGCTTGTAGAAATGATAGCGTACTGATTTCCTCACGTTTTTTGTGATTAATGACTGCTTACCTCTCCTCCCCGGACGCCCCTCGATAACACGGACAAATCGTAACTCGGACAGCTTCTCCCCCCTTTTAGTTCACTGTATTTCAAATCCAAGACATTTTATTCAAATTTGTTTTCTCAAACACCTGTTTGCTTTCTTAGGCTGATCGTATTTTTTAATTTGGAAGTTTTGTAACCATTCAGATTTACCATTCCATTCCTGAGCAAAAATTCTTCTTAAATTCCTTTTAGACAATCACTTTTTTCATTAATGTTAAAAACTTTCAGGTCACAAGTTAAGGTAAGATCATAAATACAAAAACTAAAAAGAGCCTGTAATAACCAAAAGCAGCAAATTAAAACAACCCAAAACAGAGGAATGTACACGAACATAAGAAAACAAATCTGCACAAATTTTTGGCCTCCTGGTCTTCTTCAGGGTGTTAAGCTAATGGCGTATTTGAATTGACTGCTCTGGGGGTGCTCATGGAGCGATCGGAGCACTGGCTGAGGGTAGGTGTCATGTGGCTGTTTGTGACAAATCCATATAAGTAATGCTTTAAGAACTGGAATACGCCACGTTTATAGTGCAAAACTTTGTGACCACAAATAATTTTTACCATAAAATTCTTGTAACCCAGATGCTGATTACAGGCAGCAATGCATTTTCTTCTAAGTTCAGGAAGACATTATCTCCAGTTTTTTTATTGGCCAGATAATAAATATGTACACAAACCATTAGGCTAGGTTAACCTTGTATCCATTTTAGCGACAAACTATAAGACCTAGGAAATAACAACATTTTCATGTTTTATTATGTGTTATCTGTTATTCAAATGTCAAACTGATATATGATTTCAGAATTTCAACCCCAGCAATATTTTTCCTTGTTTACTTAACCATTGGTCACCACCATATTTGTACGGTAATGTAGAACTGTCTCTGGAGACGGAAGTGTGAAAAACTGCTCTCGGTGCGTACTCTACGAGTGTGACTTGCAATTGGAATACGAAAATCGAAATGTTCGCACTGCGAGTTCCGACAGCTGAAATATGCATAATTTAACCAGTGCGCACCTCAAGCATTTGAATGCTAGTACTGGAATATCCCATAACAGAATAACAAAATTGCTACCACAGTGGCTTCAGTCTAATGTTGCCACAGCTAGTACGGTGTTATTAGACCTCACAGTTAATTCCATAGAGGATTCCACTAAGGATATCTATAGACTGCAGCACTGGAATTCCCCATACGGAAGTTAGACAAGTGCACATCAGTGGTAGTTACTTTTTTAATTAATATTTTTTATAGAGCAAATGAAAGGAAAAGGTGGATAGCCTTGTGTAGGTGTTCAGGGTAGGGGGTTTTCTGTACTGAAGGATCCATTGATGAGCCAGTTCCCATTTTCTTATTTCTGAAGTGTTGCAGTAAGATTTTTTTGAAGGACCTCACAACTTTGACGTTATAGCAATTCTCAAAGTTAAGGTTGTATGCATGTTCTGCTATAGGTTTTTCAGTATTTTTGATATTAGTGTCATGCCTAGGAGCCTTAATTCTTTTCCTTAAAATTTGTGGTGAAGCCTATGTACTGTGCTGAGCAGTGTTTACATTCTAGTTGATATATGTTTTCAGTTTCACAGGAATTGTTGCTGAATGAAAACTAATAATTATAAGCCAAACACTTTTTTGGAAAAGAAATACAAACCTAATATCGTAGCTAATAAATAAAAAAATAGTATAGTTATACGTATACTTCAGGAAAGCACTTTCGGAACTATGACATTTGAGGTCTCCACTGTGAAAAACGTGGCAGATGTATATTGTTTGAGTAGTCATCAATACTTTCAATCAAGGTGAGATTAAAGAAAAGCAATTTGTGGGACGGAGTTTAGTGTTTAGTAGTCGTAATTTTGTGGTTTTAGAACCCTGTGATTCCAAGACTGATTATGCTTTTTTTCTGGTTGTTCACTTGTGACTGTGAATAGAATTAGAAAATATATTTTAAAAATGCCATATGGAATGATGAAAGTTGTATTTATATATTCTTTTAATTAGTTGTTAAAAATTTATGTATTATGAAATTGTGCAAGAATTAATTTAATGAGAGCAGAATATACATAATCCTCATAGTTCTCAACATATTCGCTATTGACACTTTTTTGTAAACATTTGTAATTTGGAAACAGGAATACCAAATTCCATTCCAAATATTTCAGTGTCCATTTTAGGTTTGGTTCAGTGATAATTTTATTTTGTGATAAACTAATGCGTTGTCATTTTAAGAAGAGTGATTCTAACTTGTAGAGACGTAAGAAGTTGATTGTATTTTGTGGAGATGGTATTGGGCAACACCAATAAAATCTTCATTTGTAAATATATATATTCACTTGATAAATTTTCTGTTTGGGAGATACTAATTTGTTTTCATTCTGCAAAATTTATTTATTTTATTTTCTCTCTTTTAATTCTTGCATACATATCGCAAAAGTTGGATGCCAAAGTTAGTAAGTTCATTAACAGAATCATTTACCTCTATTGATTAAGAACTTAAGAGCTGCTTTGTTGAATATTACAGGAAGTTAAATGTTAATAGCAAAAGTAAAAAGTAAGGCAGCTTCACAAAGTCATTATTTTTTATTTAGATAGCTGCTCCAGTAGAAGTACCGCAGCTGGTGCCAGTGGCTACGGGGGAGAATCCTGTATCAGGACTATCTCAGTTGCCAATACCTATTGCATCCATAGAGGGACCCTGTGAAATACCCACAGCAGCAAGAGGTCCTCCTGAACTATCTCGTATCAGTGAAGATTCTCGGCAAGAAAAACAATCACACCAGCACTCACCTCAGGTAAGTAGAGTTTTGTTAAACAATGAAACACATTCTTCAGATTTTTTGCGTCAGTGTTTGAAAATTAGCACATTATACCATACATGTGTGATATAAACAAACGTTAAACTGTACATTGATATGAATTATGCCGAAATACCTTAGTAGGTGATTCCTTATCAAAACTAGCTACAGTAAACCCTTGATCTAACCACACTGCATGGTGCCAGATAATTATGTCGTTAGATCACCAATGTCGTTAGTCCTGAGGTGATTAATTTTGACCCTCTGCCCATTTATTATTATTTTTAATTTTTTAGTAAATTTTTTTAAAATTAAATTAACGCAGAACATTTAAATTATACTAGGTAACGTGCCCGCGAGACTTGCGTGCAGACAGAACGGGCTAAACTCGACAACAGTGAACATTATTTCCCTACAAGAAGTAGTGTTAGCGACTGTCTTCGTGAAATGTAATCCCCTTGCGCAAAATAGCATGGAAGATTTGGCCTTTCACAGGAAAATTTAACGTCCTAGGTTCGGACCTGCTGTGGTAATTTTCCAAAATGCTGACAATAGAAAAAATAAAATGTCCTGGGTTCGGATCTGCTGTGGTAATTTTCCGAAAATGTGGCAACAGAAAAAATAGATCGTCCTGTGTTCGGACCCGCCACAGTAATATTTCCAGAAATTTGGCAAATACGTCTGGAGGTGAAAGTTGCAGGCATTTATATTGGTATCCCCTTAAAAATAAATATAAAAATTTAAAACTTCAAAACAGTTTCAGATATCTCAATGAAATTTGGTACAGTTATGTAACTGGACGCGTACAATGCGAAAAAAAATTATGATATGAATTTCTGAGAATATGTACAGGATGTTATTCCCATTTTCATTGTAGGATAATGGAATTGGGAATGTTGGGCTTATGAAAAATTAAAAAATGTATAAAGTTAACTGAAAAGGGCGCGGGTAAAAACCCCCTGTCAAAAGCTGAGTATCGTGGCACGAATAGTAAAAATGTCATAGGCATTTATATTTGGATTCCCATAATAATGTTTCAAAATGCATAACTTGTAAACAATAAGAGATATATGAACGAAATTTGGTACAGTTATGTAACTCTATGTGCAGAGTGCAAAAAATATATATAAATTTAATTTCGGACAGTAAATACAGGGAGTTGAAATTTCTTTTTTTGAATTGAACTGAAAATAGCTATGTGCGGGTAGAAATGTGGTAGAATAGTGTATATTTTAGATCCCAGCTCTGTAAGTCCAACGGTTCAAAAGTTACGGGCCCCCTTAAATGTAATCGGAAAAGTATTTTAGTCGAAAACTCTTTTACCCTCTAAACTTTTGCTGATCTTTCTAATAAAATGAAAATTTGAAAGAATTTCGAAAAGAAAAAGTTTGGGAGTACCCTGAAAAACGGGGCACCACTTGAAAATCTAAATTTCGAAAATCTATAAAATGAAGTTCGAGATATCGTCGAGAAGAGTACCCGTACCGAATTTCAAGTTGATATCTCAAACCGTTCATATTCCAGTGTCCCAAACGTGCAAAAAGTCCGAAAACAGGACCCTCCTGTTACAGCATCTCCTTCGCGGGGAGGGGGGATGGGTGTCCGGGAGAGGGAGGGTTTCGATGGAGGAAGGATGGGAGGTGTGCTCAAATTCAGTTCGAGCATGACACCTGAAAGGGTTCGCCCGCTGCGCGCAAGCAAATTTGAGCAATTTCGAGTCGCTCGTGCAAAAAACTTTCGTTCTCGAATAATGAATAGACCAGGTAACGTGCCCGCAAGACTCGCGTGCTCACAGAAACGCGCTAAATTCGACAACAAGGAACATGATTTCCCTAGAAGAAGTAATGTTAGCGACTGTCTCTGTGAAATGTAATCTCAGTGTGCAAAAGTGTACCCCCATTAAAATAAATTTTAAAATTTACCACTGCTATACTGTTAAATATATCTAAATTATATTTAGTACAGTTACGTAACAGACACGTACAATATGAAAAAAAAATTATGATATGAATTTCTGAGAATATGTACAGAGTGTTATTCCAATTTTCGTATTAGGATAATGGAATTGGGAATGTTGGGCTAATGAAATAAGAAAAATGTATAAAGTTAGGTGAAAAGGGTCTGCGAAAAAAAAACCTGTCAAAAGCTGAGTCTTATGACATGAATATTAAAATAAAATTATAGGCATTTATATTTGGACCCACTTAAAATTTTTTTAAAATTCATAACTTGTAAACAAATAGGGATATATGAACGAAATTTGGTACGGTTAGGTAACTATGCACAGAGTGCAAAAAAAAATTAATTTTGGACCGTAAATACAGGATGTTTAAAATTTTTTTTGTGTTGAACTAAAAATCACTAAGTGCAGATAGAAATGCATTAAATAGTGTACATTTTAGATCCCAGCTCTGTAGGTCGAACGATTCAAATGTTACGGGCCCCCAAATTTGGAGCCCCCTTAATCGAAATCAGAAAAATTATTTTATTCAGAAACTGTTTTACCCGCCAAACTTTTTCCGATCTTTCTAATAAATGAAAATCAGAAAAAAAAAATTTGGAAAGAAAAATTTTGGAAACACCCTGAATAAAGGTGTACCCTTTAAAAAAAAATATTTCAAAAATTGGTAAAATAGACATCGAGATATCGTCGAGAAAAGTACCCATACCAAATGTTAAGTCTTTATTTTAAACTGTTTAGATTTCACGGTTCAAAACGTGGGAAAAGTCCGAAAACAGGACATTCCGGTCACAGCATTTCCTTCGCTGGGTGGTAGGGTGGGGGTCCGGGAGTAGGGGATCGACGGAGGAAGGTTGGGAGATGTGTTCAAATTTGGTTCAGGCAAGATTCTTGGAATGGCTTGGTGGCTGCATGCCCGCAAATTTGGGCAATTTCAAGTCACGCATGCAAAAAATTTTCGTTCTTGAATAATGAATAGACCAGGTGACGTTCCCACGAGACTCACATGCTGAAAGATGGGCAAAAAATTGCCGGGTAAAATGGTTTTCGACTGAAATAATTTTTCTGATTTCGTTTAAGGGGGCCCATAAGTTTTGAACCGTTCGACCTACAGAGCTGGGATCTAAAATATGCAGTATTCTAACGCATTTCTATCCGCACTTAGCAATTTTTGGTTCAACTCGAAAAAAATTTTCAACACCTTGTATTTACGGTTCAAAATTAATTTTTTTTTTTTATTTTTTTTTTAACTCTGCACATTGAGTTACGTAACTGTACCAAATTTCATCTAAATTAGTTTACAAGCTATAAATTTTTACAAACTTCTTTAGGGGTTCTAAATATAAATGCCTTTAACTTAATTACTATTGGTCTCACAAAACTGAGCTTTTCGCAGGTGGTTTTCATGCGAGCCCTTTTCACTCACATTCATACTTTAAAGTACCCCTACATCCTGAGTTTCGATATTCTACGTCAAAAAGTGCCAAAGTTATGTCAAAAATGCCACATATGCCCTTTTAATTTATTTAGACATATTACCCACCTTAAAGTACCCCTACATTCCGAGTTTCGACTGTCTACGTCGAAAAGTGCCGAACTTGCGTCATGACTTGGTCGAAGACCAAGCGCTGATCAGGATTGAGGAGAGAAGTCATAAGTTCTGCTTCGGAACGTTCTTCATTACCATCGAACTGAGGCAGGTCGTGCACGCAATCTTGGTCAGGAGTAGGGAGTTGGTAATCGGCAAGGGTCTTGTCGAAGCAAAACCAACGTGAAGTTATGTGAATAAGAGCTCTGTTTTTGTTGGCTACCAAATCATCGGTTGTGTCGTCCAAAATGTGAGGTTTCAATTGCTCATACAAATGCAAAGGATCAGGAGGGTTGCAGTGAAAGAGAATGTGTGCAACGATGACCCTAAGACGGGAAGGAACACACTATGAGGCAGCCACGAAGAGCGTAACCTCGTAAATATCATCATGGTCGAGCAGAAGCAATTGCTGACAGGCATCCTTGAACGTCGGGTACAGCACATTGGTGACCGTACAAATGTCATTAAAAGAGCTAGCGCCCTTGACATTGTGCAGCAAAATCCTGAGTCACATGAGCTCTTCACTTCTATGAGGCTTTGGTTGAAACATCCTTGATATTGTGTTGAATCAGCCCTTCTCCCTTGGTTTCCACATCCTCTGCTTGTCCATCCAAATGAAGTGCTTGGGGAAATCAACATAAGTCAAGGCAAGAAGACACGGTGTGGAACCGCATTCTCCGTTGCCGGAATGATGGCACAACTTGTGCTGTAGATTGAAATGGAAATACGCAGTTAAGTGCGTATGCCTGTCCGAGGCTTGCTGCACCGCAGCACTGACATTGTTGTCCGGTATGAAGACTGGCTGCATGTCGGGGAGGTGCAAGACCCAACCTCACCACGACGATGTTCTTGTCAGACATTTTGAAGGAAAGAAGTCTCCAGACAGCTTCCAAAGAACTGATGTAGCAACAGTCGAGAGAGGAGACCACCTCGTCCATGACCACCTCCACAACAGCAGAGTTGTGGCCCTTGTACTCATACTTGAATAAGTATTTTGTGGCTTGCATGGAAGAGCAAAGCTCCACGTTAACATGACATTGATATTTTTGAAGAAGGTAGGAATTGTAAGCCACGATGTGCCTGTTGTCGTACAGGTTATTGGAAATGTTCAGAACTTGGCTATCATCGGGCCTACGGTATTGGACGAACCCCTTGTAACTGAGGAGTATCTTATCTCTGAAAGATTTCGGAAAGTTGAATCGGCATTTGCCATCTCTAAGGGGGCATTACACCCGCACTTGGTGTTCACCATGTGGTGCTTGACCAAGCCGTACAGCTGCATTTCGGCAACAGGTCTGGAATCCGAGCAGAGCAAATTTTGTCAGCCTCTTCGGGCGTCTGAACCTTATAATTTTTTAATAGAATTATGAGAATGTGGGCATGTGGCAAGCCACGCTTTTGGAATTCTATCGCATAAACAAATGTGTCAACTTGTCCGAAAATTTTACGTTTGGTGATGTCTTCCAAGAGTGCTTTGAGCTTGACTTTGAAGACTCGGCACACTAAGTCCGGGTGGTGACAGGCATACTGATAGCCTTGCAGGGTGAGTACAATCTCCGGCCACTTGGGGTTACATGTGAAAGTGACAAACAGGTCAGGCCTGCCGAATTGTATCATGATGGCAACTGCATCCTTGTAGGAATAATGGAGCTGTCTGGCCGACCCATAAAAAGAAGAGGGTTGAATGACCTTCTTGCCAAACCTGGTATCTGCATCGTCTACAGCCTGGTGAACATGCTCCAAGAGCTCCGGGTATGCCTCGACACGTATCTTGTCTTGATTTTGTCGAATTTACCAAATTCTAAGCAACTCAGTCTTGAAATAGCAATCCACCAATAATGCTGGAAGAGCTTTCCAGAATGGTGAAGAATAGACAATCCATGCCTCACCATTATGCTGTAGGCGTAGAATTCATGACACGTGAAGATATTGTGCAATATGCTCACGACGAAGTGGTGGTCCATACCACTGGTGTAGCCAGGTTCGCCACGTGGGAAAAGTAAACCCAGTCATTGCTTCGACACGTGCATTTAGCTGATTTACATTCTGGAAAGGACGATCTCTCGGGTAGATCTGAACGTCTTTCCTGAGTGGTTGGTCATCGCCCACGAATACTGCAGCAACCTCGTTTGTGGCTACAGGCAAGTTATATACGTTGGGAACCTTCCCAACGCCAGCCTTTATCGACGTCACCACCTGTCATCGCGGGCGTCCCAAATGATCTACCTCTGTTGCTCTGTCTGCATGACCTCCCTCATGGTCTTGTGCATCTGAGAGAAAGGATTAATTTCGACCAGAAGGGCCTCCAGCTTCTCCACAATAGGTATCTGCAAAGTATCGTGCTGACTGGCTCGAGCAGCATTAGTCTCATCGACATTGATAAAGTATGATTGATTGTAGCGAGGTTTGTTACAGTCGACAGGCCGAGCAGCGCCCGAAGTCAAATGATGTACTTGACCTTGAATAGTGAAAGTATAGACAGATCTGGCAGTAGAACGAACAATGCCATCTGCACAGAAATATGTGAAAGAGAGAGCGGAATTGCAGTTTCTTATGAACTATCTGTATTCCGCACACTCATCCGAATCGCCAGTGAGAAGGTGGCGAAATAGGTTGGGCACCTCAGAGAAGGCAGATTTACCTTACTTCTCATACAACAGACTGAAAAGGAACCATCCCTTTTTGATGCCTTTGTCCCTGAAGTAGAGCGTACCGCAATGTGAGCATTCTCTGTTCATCGGGCCCAAGTCATGATTGTCCACATCAACAACTTGACCTGTGCGAGCAGCACGGTAGGTACGGGCGTGATATTGCCGGGCGATATCCTCGCCGATGAAAGAAGTGTCATCAAGCATCGATAGATCACGGACCATCGTCGCACACACGTCAGGTGAATGTGAAGCTCCTCGTACAGGCTCGTCATGTGGAAGTGTACTTCTGGGGACTTTGCTTATGGGCTTGGAGCACTTTTTGAAGTGTTTTTTTTTTTTGCTGCTGGAGGAGGCATAGGCACGTCAGGTGCATTGGAAGGCCCAGCTACCAGACTTGTGGGATGGTACGTTCTTGGGCTGCAGGAGGAGGCATAGGCATATCATGTGCATTGGAAGGTCCAGCTACCTGATTTGTGTGGATGGTATGTGTTTTTGGCTGCAGGTGCAGCAAACAGTTTCGCACTCTGAGAATGGGAAGGGCCTGGAATTTCTTGGTGCGTTTTATGCTTGACAGGTGTTGGTGTACTCTCTGAAAGAGAATGCTCAGCAATCTCCTCCTCAACTTGAAGTTTTCGAGGCGTAGAAGACACCACAGGCAGAGAGGAAATGTTCTCTGTTGAAAAGTCCAAGTCATGAGCTCGAGAGCTGGGCTGGGATAATTTTTCGCACGACCATCTCTTTCTCAACCGCGCCCCTTCCTTGGCTTGTCGAATAGTTACACTGCGCCATTTTTTTGTTTTTGTCATGTTCTGTCAGAAATGTTAAAAGCATCGCAAAGAAATACACAGAAAATAAGCACTTACTTAACAGAAGACAATGTCACTGGCACTCAACAAGACGAAAATAATTTTTCACACCACAGTCTTTAAGCCGAAAATTTCTGCCCTCAGGCTCAGCAAATTGACAAAGTTCACAGAATAGAAAGGAGCGGGCAATCAACAGGTTCCAAAATATTCCTCAGCACATTATTTAAGCCAAAAAGTTTTGCCAACAGGCACCGCAAGTTATATAGAATTGTCTCAAGCATTAAGTCTCTGGAACCTGGCAAACACAGATAGACTCACCGTGTCAGCTCACGACTGCAACAAAATAGAAAACTGTGTGAAGAACGCTTACCTCTGCAAGTTTGAACATGAACGCACTTAATAATCTGTTCGTAAAGTAAAGTGCATCCCAACTCTGGCTCTCTCTGTACATAACTGGCTCCCTCTGACGGGGGTGCAATGCCTCGACCTGCAATGTATAGGTATTTGAAAATGCAACTCCTTTAATATAAAAATTGGGAGAAGCACTGAAAGCACCTTAAAGTGCAAGACTCTTGACTCACAAGTTCCCTTTTATTCGCTTCCGACGACAGGTAGGGTTACCGTTGTAGTATTCTAACTCCACACCGCAACTTCTAGCACCGCTGGCCTACAAAATGATACCGCACATGTAAATACAACCTTTCATTTTCATCGTAAAATAGAAACAAATAGAAGAAATATAAACACAACTTCTCATCGGCACAACATAAATTTGAGAACAGTCAATTTTATATGTTACGGGCGGTAATAAAATAAACCCCATATGTAGCGTATGGGACGAATTTTATTTGTGTCATATGCCGGTTTTATGCTGCAGCAAACTGCACAGCCACATGCCTCATGTGCTGAGTGATCAATAACACAGCAGAAGTTTTCAAGGTCAAGTACTGTTAGGTGCTAAGGATTAGGCAACGCTCAGGAATGTGGCTGGGTATGGCGACAAGCAGAGGCTGAGAGCTTAATGGCCCTAACCACCACACCGCGCTCTGCCTTGTCTTCTCAGCTCCCTGTAATGTAGGTAGGTATGGTCAGAGCTCAATTCAAAAGTCCACAACCTGATGTGAAGCTAGAGAAAAATAAAAATGAAACAACGCTGAAATGTTTTCTTTTTTCATCTTTAACGGACTGAGTGTCATGCTGGTCCTTTTATTTTGCCCTGCTGTAATGATGGAAAAAAAATGTCTTATCCCCCCCCCCCAAACCACTGGGCATACGACTGACAGAAACAAAGATAATGGCTAGGAGAGAGTAGAATGGGAATGACAACTGCGACGACTGACGAACGTGGGCTAGACAAGGCACGGAAGTTGTTAAACACTCACACAAGCACAAACTGGCTTTTGGACTGTTGGAGGGCGGGATATATTGGCTGGCGTGGACAGTCAGGAAGGTTGTTATCTTTTTTTTGGCCAGGTGTTTCTTATAGCACAGCACAAGCGTGTTAGAATGTGAGAGAGGAGTGAAGGGAGGAGGGACTGGCGAGAAGAGAAGGGGAGGAGGAGATAAGGCAGTCTTAGTCATCACGATTCACATCTCACATATGCTGGTTTTGCGCAGGCAGACTAACTCACCCAGCGCACACTTTTAACTGTATTCCTGCTAAAGTTTCTCACATTTTTAACAATTTTTTTTTGTTTCACAGGTGCATACCACCAATGTATGATAACTGCAGTATGGTATTGTTTAATGTACGCAAAATTATTTTTAAATAACGTTTTACTGCAGTCTTTTGCACCTGGCTTAGCTTTGACCAACTTTTAAAATATTTATTTTTATTTTTCCAGGGTTCCTGGAAATTATGTCGTTAGATCGCAGATGTCGTTAGATCTGGGGTTTACTGTAGTCTTATAAGTTTACCTAAGAAGGGTTCAACTACCATTGAGTGGTTTGTAGTTTAGGTTTAATGTTACAAATAGTCAAAATATAAGTATTATTCTGTTTACTCCAACTGTAATAGGTTTTGATCATGAATATTAAAGTTTAACCAGAAAATAATTTAAAAGAAGTTAATAATTTATTAGAAGGGTGCGCTGAAGTAAAAAAAAGCACACTGAATAATACTATTGACTGCATGATTTTAAATAAAAAAGTGCAAACAATTAAACAATTTGTAACCCTTGTCTACCACTTTCTGTAAAGAGAAAGAGAAGATGGCAAATATGTGTTAAATGTATGATTCATTACACAATCAAATTTACGTTACATTTTCACCTTTATAGCCATGGTTTTAGAGAAATGAATCCATAATATTACAACACTGATTTGTGCCTATAAAGGTGCTGTGTTATGAAACTGTCAATTTTCAGTTGTGTGGATTTTTTATTCTGCTTGCTAATGATCATTTCTGTTCTTGTCCTGAAGTGCTGGTAGTAGTGCTGTAGTTCCGCATTTGTGGTAGGATGAATGATTTTAATGAGTGTGTGTGTATGCACTTGACAGGGGCTTTGAGAGGGGTTCTTACTCCTCTTCAAGTGGACATAATATCTTGAGCAACTTCTTCTTAAGTTTGATCTGACATACAGTGTTTTACCAGGATGGCGACAGGGCAGGAAAACAGGGAGTAGTCAGGGAATTTTAGTGGCCTGAAAGGGAAAACGAAAAACAATAGTTAAAAACAGTTTAAAGTTAGGCCTATGTGACTGGAGTTGCGCGGACTGGCAAGCGTGAAGCTGCGTGTCTTGCCTTTTACCGGACATCACGTGCCACATTCTTGGGCAAGAAAGCCACAAATAGCTGTCAGTTTGGGCCGGCTGCATCACTTACGCCACTTACATTCATAATCTATTCACAGTTGTTTACTGCCTTATGCTTCCTACTGATGCAGAAGGCTGTCATCATCAGCAATTTTTTTTAGATGCAGTTCACTCCACTAGTCTGGACGTGTGGAAAGCCGGCTGCCGGCATGTAAAATGTTAAGCAAAATTTTGTAACATGAGAAAAGCAAACTTGCACTCCGCTGTGCATTTTTTTGGCTCTTATGTTTTCATCAACTTTGATTAACCCAGAGTCTCTCCAATTGGGAAGATGGGATGGTAGAAAGGATGGACGGGATTATATTTTTGGAGAAAGGTGCTCTCTTGTTGATAAGAAGGGTAAGGTGGCAAGGCCGAAGAACTTGAACATGACTGGAGGTGGAAGAGGAACTCGGAGGGGTGGGGGTAAGCTAGGAAGTTGTAGAGTTTCACGGGCAGAGTCACAATCACACTTCGTAGGAACCCCTCTGTAAATATGTCTGCAGTACTCATTAAATCACATTATTCAAGAAATTTTGTGTGTTATCTTGTTGTATGGTACTGTGCTGTTTGATTGTAGGTAGTATGTAATCCACTGAATAAGTTTTTTTAGGATAAACATTTTTTTCCACTCATAATTTTGTTGTGTGCTACATGAAATTGTACATTAAATTTGCCCAATGCAACAAGCCATAAATTTGGTATAACTCTTAAGTTTTTGCCATCAATTAAAGTTCATTATGTAAGAGTTGTAATTTTCGGTTGTAATTTTGATATAATAATATTAGTTCATCATACAGAATTAGAGAACCCAAATTATTTTGTTAATAGTGTGTAAATTACTGAATTTGTGTTTCCTAAGTTAAGTATTTTCATACAAGTATTTTAGTTGTGTAATAGCCCACATGAAGGTTGTACATTAATTTGTTGAATATAACTTTTGCGTTGTAATTTTTATTTTATTTTAGGCCTACTTAATATATTTAAAAAAAAAATAGAGCACACAGAATATGTTGCTGATGTGCCACTATGTACTTAATATTTTCTAAGACATCCATTATTCATATAGATATTGCAATTCAAAGAAGTATTTTGGACGTACATAGTTACAGCACAAAACCACACACAAAACCAGAGTATACATGCAGACAAACAGAAAAAATTATTTCCTTTAAAAATATAAAAATTTGGGTTTAAAAATTAGTTATTCGGTCAGGGAAAACTTTCAGTTTGTGTGGGAAAAGTCAGGGAATTAAATTCTTAACAGTTTGTAGCCACCATGTTTTACTTATCAGTACCAATCATGAATATCAAGTTCGATGGGGCCAGTTTCACCGCCTGCTGCTAATGTCTCCTGGTAATCTCTTGCCTCATAACCTTTAAAGTCAGGCTCTAAATCTTCAAAGAGGAGTTTGTTCCATGCAAAGCCTTGACATTGTTGGCGGGAATCTTCAGAACATCCATCTGGAATAGCCACTCTTCAGGAACAAAATGGTTTTGAAAATAGTTACCTGTTATTTCCTGTGAGAACCATGCATTTTTGGAGTTGTAGTAATGGACAGGCGAATTATTCATTGTGTCCTAAGGATCATGTAGCCTGCGTGATTTGCCAACTACTATAATCTTGAGGCTTCGGTGCTTATCAGTATTTGCCCCCATAATTCAGACAGTCTCTCCATGCTGAGTTCTCTGTCAAGTGTGGTGCCTTCGTGCTTGTAGGTCTGTGTGTTTTCAAATAGGGATTGGCAAACTATCCCAGCCTTATCCGCGTTGTACAACTGTGCATGTTTGCCGTTTTCCTCAATTATGGTAGTTATTTTTCCCTTAAACTGCAACCAGTCATCATTTGCCTCAAATTTTATTTTCATAATTTATTGCTAGTCTATCAGCCGCCACTTGCATCTCTACACTACGTAGTGCAACACCACTAGACCAGTGTTGTACATACAATTTCTGTACTGCATCTTTGAGATTGACATCATTGAGCATCTTCATGAATTTTCTGCTTGAGAATTTTTTCAGTATCACATTTAAATGCAAATTACTTTAATTATTTCTTTTTACTTCTGTCTGAAACATTTTGTTAACAATTCCATATACCCAGCCTAAATTTGCAATGGATTTGCCAGACTCGAGGTTCTGAATAAGTTTTAACTTAACAGCAATATTCAAAGAAACACACTTTGTTTTGGACCCATTGTGAATTTCCTTCTCGCATGGACATGATTGGCTTAGTTTGGGCGAGATGTGTGCATTGTCGAGTGCACATGGCATTCGACAGTGGGCCTGGAGCAATGCCGTCCGTAGTATGTACTGTGTTGTCATGCACAAAATTGACGCACATTTCCATGTTTACTCCGCCCATTACTTTTAAAAATGATTTCCACCTCGGGATGCACAGTTTTGTTTGTGCAGTTATTTATACAAACGTACATTAAGTAAGAGTTGTATTAAATATTGGTTTTTACATTTGGAGAAAACTTTACAAATGTATGTTTTAGGATTTCGACAGTTTGTCAATCAGCAAATGAGTATTATGAAAATAAATTTTTAAAACAATGCATATTTTTACAGTGCCCGGTTTATCGAAAGTCCTTGACATTGACGTCTAAGATATGGAGGGTTCACTGTACTTTCTTTCCTCACTACTTTCTCTCCTCCCTCCCAGATATCCTCTTACTTCATCCTATATTCTACCGTTCCCTCCTTTCCACTATCCCTTTCTTCCTCTTTCTCTACTGTCCTTGTTGACTTTACTCCCTCCCCTCCTTTCTACTTTCACTATTCTCCTTTCTCCTTCTCATTTCCTTCTCAATCCTCCCTCTCCTATTCACTCTTCTCTCCTCTCTTTCCCCTCCCACAGTTTTTCCTGAAATCTCTTCTCCTCCCTTCTCTCCACATGTCTCTTCTTCACTCCCATATCATTACTACTTCTACATTCTGACATCCTCTCCACTTCGACAACCACAGGAACCATAATGATTCCATATATTAATGTAATTTAAGAATGCTAAGTGGCGAATACAACCTATAAACTGCTTTCAGATCATGATCTTAGTTAAAAATAATTATGTAAAAAATAAAACCAGGTGCTAATAAACAAACCATTAAACTCGGGACTGTGTTTGATATCTTGTGAAATTGGAAGCATTTTCATAAGTAAAAATGTCCTACCCCTTTCTATATTAATCGAGCAAAATAAATAATAGCTGTGAAATTATAAAATCTAGACTTCTGGGACTAAATATATATGGGAAAATAGCTATAACATACTGTAGAAAACTGCATCTCCACTTACTTCAAAAAATTTCCTGATTGAAAGCTAAATATAAAAAACACATTTATTGTAATTATAATTTTTTTCAGTCAGTTAAGTATTTAATTTAATATATTTAAGTAAAGTTTCAATTTTAAAATATGAAAGTACCATTGTATGTGAGCAATAGCCTTTTCAAGTTGTGCTGCCGTTCCAAAATAAGCTCAAATGCAGTTGACTATACGTACTGGGCGAAGGGTTCTTACCTGTGTTTAACAAGTGATATTTTTCCAGTTTTCTTTTTGTCTGCCTAAAGGTAGGAGCTAGTCCCTCTTTCGAAACATCTTAAATAACCTTGTTAGTTTTTCTGTTGCTGCTTTTATTGTTTCATACACTCTTATGCCTTTAAAGTTCTCATTATGTCATCCTGTCTTTCCAGCTACTATTTTTGCTGTATTAATTCTTTGGTCAAGTGTTTTTTTTTCAATTTTATAGTTATTTAGTTTGGTTTTTCGCTCTGTTTTTATTTATTTTTGGACAATATTTCTTGCAGGAAACAATTGTTCATTGTATTATATAAATATGTTCTGACTACCTTATTTTGGGTAGTTTTTCTTGTTTGTTTTTTATCTTGCAAATTTTCTAACACACAATTATTTTCTTGCATAGCAACAACTAAATATTTACTGATAAAAGAAAATGTTTTGCACATAGTGCTGCAAGGGTGTGTGTCTAATTTTTTTTGTTTCATCATTTATTTATATTACTTCAATCTATTAAAGACATCTATACTGTGTGTTTCACTTGCCACAGATGAATTGATGAGCATCTTACTCAATCAACAACTGTTTAGTACCCTAATCATTTTATTTTAATTAAAATAACGTTTTTATAGCAAAAATGTTTATAACAAAAACCTATTTACTACGATGTTTGTTTTTCGACTTATCAGAACTAAATAATAAGAAGGCCTGTTCCATTCAGTATAGCAATTATATTATATTGAGTTTCATATAGAAGCCTCATGGAAAGTAGGCCTACCAAGTAAGTACCTTATAAATTATGAAAGAACAGTTGCAATATATATTCAACAGAAAATGCATACACAGAGAAAAAAATAAGACATTTCCATTACCTCTTAGAAAGAACACCTTAATTTTTATAACAGCGAAAAAAATTATCTACTTAGTTTGTGGATTCATTTCAGGCACATGATGAAACGTTACCAGGTGAAAACATGAGCAATGGACAGAATAAAGTTGTTCCCATTAAGAAGCGTCTTCTGTGTCTAAACATTGCAGGCATTGAGAATTTTCCAGAACTCCAGGAGAGATTACCCCATGCATGGAGTTATCCACAGTTAGCACCACATATCAGGTTGGCACAAATTTTCATATATTGCGTAGTATTTACTTAACTTTGAAAAATTGATCTTGTATTTAATAAAGTGATAATGTTTGTGTGTAATGTAATTATTTGTACAGTCAATTTCAGTTTTTTTGTGTGCTGAGGTATATCAACTTTATGGCTTAACTGAGACCTATTTTTGGCATGAAAAATTAGGTTTTTAATGTTGGTGTAAATAGTTTTAAATATTTTGAAGTGTTGTCAGATGTCTGAAGTAATTATAGAAGTACTCAACACCAGACACTAATATATGTCAGTACATGTTAGGCGGTTAGTCACAGATCTATCAGCGATATAGTGACAACAGAATTTCTTAGCAGAATACGTGCAACTATTAAAATGTTTGTGCCCTATTTTGAAATAACTGAAAAGTTCTCTGATCACAGTTTGTTTTTCAGTGTTCATCTACGATATCACTTATCAGTAATTTTTTTTTGTTTCTGTTCGTAACTTGCTTTAGAACAACACAATTATCTATTTGTAAAGGTGAATTATTTTTATGTCAATTGTGTTTCCAAAATTAGTGACTTTGTTGTTTTGTGTTTTTATATTACAAAAAATTTTTTTGTCAGTTTCTTACAAGAAATATTAGTGCAATTTTAAAATTGCATTATAATAAAATGTTCTTCAAATATTTTCAAAATAAGTCTATAGGTATTAAGTATTTGGAATAACAATCATTATTTAGTCAGTCCTATGTATGTCCCTTTTATACATATTGGTGATCAAGGATAAAAATACAAGTCTGAAAATTACCCTACATAGACTGTGTGGTGTTAAAATTTAGTCAGGTGCAGGGTAAATATATGTTCTGCATTATGTCTGGTTGAAGTTAATTACTGTAATTTTTGTGCATTTCAACAGAAGCCTATGGCGGTCACTCATAATAAGTGAATAATGTGAGAATGATCTCTCACTATCAACATTGCTTGTAGGCAACTATAATGTCTTTCAAACAGGCTGATGCAAATTCATAATGGTCTGATTTCAATGAGTGTTTTCATGTCGGTGTCGGTGCAATCTGGATTTCCTAGCTCTTCAACAGCTGTTCTCTTCATGGCGTGGGATTCTTAGAAAAATGTTTGCAGTTGTGTTGGAGTTTGCCCAGTTATTTTCCTGAGATTTACCAGTAAACTCATACTCTAAAAAGTTTTGCAGCAGAATCTTTTTATTTCCCACCTTCCTACTTTGCCTCTGCCTTGGAAGCTGCTGCCTTCAGCAGAGAAATTTCTTCAGCCTTCTTAAGAACAGATGTGAGACTTTACAGTAAACTGACAATACAATGGTCAAACTGTTCCATCAGTCCTACATTCAGCAACTGCATTTTTCTTACCAAGTCTTCCAGTCTGCAACTTAAGGTGTGTGTAATTGGGTACGTGGAGCCTACTAAAAATGTTATAATTTCTGCTAGTTGTTTGCAGTGTACTGAAACAAATTTAGCTTCAATTTTACCCTGAAGCAACTCTGTAGCAGTTTGGTTCTTCAACCAGCTTATTTCATAGTTCTCAGAGTTATATCCACTGTCAAAGTTTTCAGAAAACTCCATGATATTTTCAAGGTGTATGTTGAAGTAACAGACAGAACAATACCAAGAATTCCATCTTGAGAGAAATGGTTCTGGGAATACATTGTATTTGTCACCTGGCATACCATACATACTTTTCTGACAAAAAACGTAAATTTTTTTTCTTTGTCTGCAATTCCGAAATGCCCACTTAACCTTTGAGACTGCTTTGTTAAGACATGATAGTGTAGTTTGGAAAGTGTTGCCTACGAGATGCAACTTGCACTGTGTTTTCTAATAGCCCACTAAGTAAGTGTGTTGAAACACTTATTAATGTATGGCCTGAAATCACTTACTATAGCTTTCACTGAGATGAAATCTTATGCTGTACTTGTTTACTTTGTCCAAAATGTATTTTGAACATGTTGCATGGTTAGCTGCATCACGGACAACTGATGGCACCAACTTCGTAGTTTGGGTACTTGCAGGATCTGATTTTTTAAAAATAATGTTGAAAATGTGTCCCCCTTCATTTTGTTTGTTGTTTCATCGCAAAACACACGTGCATCTGCACTCTCAAATTCACTTTTAATATCTATCTCAACTCTTTCACCTTATTTGAGAACATATATGTTTTCCTTAGAGAACCTACTATAGAAATATCATCCCCACCCTTTTTGTTTATCCATATACATAATTTCATCTTTTCCAGTTTGTGTAGTGGTATGCTGGCAAAAAGGAAAGCCTGAGTGGTGTTCAAATAAAACTTTTTTGTCTTCTCTCGTGCTTTTTTTTTGTGACTTCAGCAACTTCTTCTAGTGTAGCAAGACGCTTAGTGTCACTGCTACAGCTTTATTCCTTGGCACCAGACCTCACTTTGACATTATGCTTATTTCCAATACGTTTAGCAACACTGTCACATCTTTCATAATCAACCCTGTAGTTACACCACTTGTAAAATAAAATTATGTTGGAAAAGTACAATCCATGCCATTTCATGCCCCTTGATGAAGGCGTTGCTTTAAATTTTAGCATTGCATAACTGTGTGGGCCTAACTTTGAAAGAACTTAATATTACTAATCTCGAACTTAACTTTAAGGCTTTTCGACAAGGACAGAAGTGTAGCAAAATATTTTTGTGAAATACAACCAATATTAATTAATCTCTCGTAAAATAATAGATGTCAACCTTAAAATGTTATAAACCATCAGTGTATTGTTTTGATACAAGCAGTGTTGCTAAGTGTATGAAGTATCTCCAATGATTTCCACAGAGTTAATTATCTAATATTTATATTTTATAAATTGACAGAAAGTTTATGTTGCCAGCAGAAAATTAGAAAGTCACTGAATGTATATTTTATCAATAAAATTAATAACATTATTTTGATAAACTTCAGCTAACATAAACAGTATACAATCTGTAATAAACAAATAACAGTATATGTGTTCCACAAAATTGAATTTCAAGAAATTATTGTAGCAGCAAAAAGTTTAATGAAAATGAAATACTCCAAATGTGTTTGAGTAGGCATGGTTACATTGAGGAAATGCATAAAACATTGTTAACTGTATTGGTGCAAGTGAAATGGCAAATGGAATAAACGTTCTAGGTGCATTGGCCCAATATATACTTTGGGATGCACAAACATGTGCAAATATTTTAAGTATGTACTGTTTAATTTTCTTCTTTTATCAATGTAGCATATATTCACATTTTGTTTTTGTATTAAATCTTTTTTTCTTTTCTTTTTTTTTCTTGTAGAAAAAAGCAATGCAATTTTACTCATCACAACTTGTGAGCCTAATTTGTAATAAATGTTAATTTTTTATTTTAGTGTTTCCTTTTCTTTGGTAAGACTAATTTATGCATTAGTATAATCATGTGAACATCTATCTGATTTAATCGGTGCTGCAAGCTCTCCTGAAGTCTACTCATCACTTGTAACAAAGTGTGACAATGAAATTAAATTTTTGCTCACGAAAACTCAGTAGCAAGCAAAAGTAAACTCAGAAGAATTGTTTTCTAGCAACCAAGTGTAACAAATTTTTGGCAGTGTGTGCTTGAGAATTTTGTTGATCTTCTGTGTATGCTGTTGGAGGTCCATTTTTCTTTTTACTGAAAGGAGTTTACCCAGAAGAAAGTTTATATTTGTAATTGTGAAAAGAAACTCAACTGACAATTGGTAATGAAGTTTTTTTTTTTTTCGTATGCAATATCCATGAACTAAACATTTATGCTACACTAGTTTCATTGTATAAATTTTTTTTTGAAGTAGGAGGGTAAAATTACTCTTTATTAAAATATTTAATCAACTTGCTATAGAATAAAAATAATATTTAAAATTCATAAAATTTTCTTAATCTGTTTTAAGGTCACTGGCACTTCATGAATGCAAATAAACATTAAAATTTGTTGCCTTTTTATTTGGCAACTTATTACCTAATATAGTTTCACACATTTTCTTTTCTAAATGACAGTCTTAAAATCTCTAATAAATGAATTTTTTTTTGTCTTACAGAGAAACCTTGATGTAGATACACTAGACCCTTGATTTTATGAATACTGACGATTCCATTTCAGACATTCGTAAAATTGCTACTTTTGTAAAATTTATTGAGGCCAATTTTGCCCCCCACCCCTTTTCCAAATTTTAAAATTGCATTTTTCTGGAAAGTGTGTACAATGGGGTCCCGATTTACGTAGTGTTTTGCGAGAAAATATGACAAGTTATTACTAAAATTTACATTCATATCAAAAAGACTGTCGTCTCCCGATTAAAAGGGTACCCCTGAACGGCAAATATGACAGACCCTTGTCCTGAGAAGAAAAAAAACACCAAACACCGAGTGACTTCTTGCGAATACATAGTCTGACATCTGTATTGTTTCACACAAAAAAATTACAAATAAGAATTGAAGTTAAAATTTATATCAATAGACAGATGTCTCCCTATTAAAATCACACCTACGAATGATCAATATGACCAATCCATGTCACAAAATAAAATAGTACACCAAGCATGGATGCCTTCTCGTGTAGTCTTGATGTTTGTAGCATTTTGTGGAAAAATAAAGCTAAAAAGGTTTAGAAAACTCTTGTTAAAGGAAACCAAAATTAGTGACGCACGTAACTTTTTCTTTTGGAGGATGTGAGGTTGGTGTACTTTCCTTTTGCAACATCAACAGAATGAATCAAAAGTTAATTGTACATTCAAAAACTCAAGTTTTAAGACAGCCTTTGTGCTGGACTGTGTTCGTTACTTGTGCCCTTTTAACATTGGCACGCCCAGCTACTGTGTGTGTGCTAAGAGTCGAGTACATGCAAAAACGATGCTGTCAACAAGTCCAAACTTAGTCACTTATGCCATTATTACCCGTTGCTCAGTCGTGATTACATTTCAGACGCTCACCCTGCTGATGTGTAGTGCTGGTAATGAGTCCCTCTTTTTTATGTCGTGCTTTCACTTAGCTTGCATTCACACACACACACGCCCACACTCACTTTCCACCACAGCGCAATACTTGAAGCAGACAAATATAAACGTACGTTAATCAGCTGCATCATGGATAAATTCCATAAAGCAGATGATCTGACTACAGCCAGGAGAAAGATTGCAACACAAGAAGTTTCTCGCTTCACCAGCATATGTTTAATAAACTACTAAAAACTGTCAAAACTTAAAAATAACAAACAAGACATATGGTTACTTCAGGGGTGCCCATCCCCACCAGAAAGCATGATGCACCCCTCCCCCCTCCCCTAGCCCTTATAGAATGTTGCAAATTTCCCATACAAAATTATGTTGCCAACACCCAGTGTTAAAAATGGGCTGTCCACCCCCCCTTCCCGGGAAAATTTTGATATTTAGGTGCAAAATGGTGCTATTTAAGCACTTTTTGAGTCTAAATGAAACTATACATACAGCAGAAATCATAATATTTTTAAATATACAACTTATTTCGGTGAACAATTTTCACAATGTTATCTTTATCAAAGTCGGTGCCTTGCACCCTTTCCTGTTTTGGCACCACTAATTATTGGGAACCCCGGGGACGCCGACTGCCAGTTTATGGCCATTAAGGTAAGTACGACTCACCTAACCACGATTTTGGTTATCCAACCCTCTTGTCCTCTGCTTTACCACAGACAATTGGGTATCTACTGTGTATTAGTATTAAGAATGTCACAGAAATAAGAAAATATAAAAAAAATGTTCCACTTATAAAATTGATCATTTTCTGATTTCAGTTACACAGAACAGCATTTAATTTACTTAAAAATGGTGAGTTTTCAATGTAAGCCATTGATATATGGCATGTAAAAGAGATGCGTGATAGTCATATTACTTTTAAAATAGATCGCAGGCTTTCGCGGCCGTTGTCTGCATTTTCTTGGCTTGTGGGTGTGAGCCAAGAAAATGCATATTACTTTTCTTTGAACAACCACCTCCACATTTCCTGCTCTAGTGCATCAAACGTCCAACCGACAGATAAATGCATCGAAACTCACACTATTATAAAGCTTTTATTATTCATGCCCTCGTCCACCAGTACGGGACAGCAAATAACACGAAAAAAAAAATTTTCATACTTGTTACACCTCAATAAATTAAACTTCATTAATTATTTTCCTTTCTCAACAAGTACCAGCTTAGTCAAATTAAATACCGTTAAGGATTTCCAGTCCAGGAGTTCCGATTCGAACCCTGGCGAAGTTGTCAAATTTTCAATATTTTTTTACCTTTTCAGAAAGATCAATTTACAGCCTTATCAAAGAACAGCTGCATGGTATATAATATCTTCACTGTGCCTACAAAAGTTGGACTGAAAATAAAAGACAAATAAATAGTTACTGTAAAAATGTAAAAATTAAGCTGAAATTACTTATTTATTTGTGTAAATGGATTGGTGTGAATGGTATCTTAATTAAAACGTATATAAAACAAAAGTTTCATTATAGATTTGTTTGTGTATTTATTTGAAATATTTATGATTCTATTTGGGGGATGCGGCTACCTGCAAAATTTATGTTATTTTAATAATTTTTATATTTGTACAAGATTTTGTTTCTTTTGTAGGCATACTTTGATACTATTTTTTACAGTAACGAAAATGTTCTAGTTTTCATAGTTTATGTATAATGGCACGCCAAAATCAAAATTTGCATAAAACTGTTTAGTACAGGAAGCGAAACCTAACTGGCACAAAGATATGAAAAAAAAAAATTCCTATTGCAGGACAGTGTCGCAGGCTACGTCTAGACATAAATAAAAACAACATTAAATTTTTTTTGTACTTTAAAAATAGTTGATTTATCAAATTTGTGTGTGTTTTGTTTTTAATACAAAAAAATTTAATGCAATGTTTTCATACATGTCCATTTGCAGCCCACGACACACTGGAAATTATTTTGTTTCTTGGAAGTCAATTGGTTTTCGTTTCGTGTATAAAACCGTTTTATGAAAATTTTGGCCTTCACTTGCAACTATACAAGAACTCTGAAAGTTAGAAAATTGTCGTGACTGTGGAAAATAGTCACAATCTATGTCTACGAAACAAACAATATATCTTGCAAATATAAAAATTATTTAAATAAATAAATTTTGCATGTCCACCCCCTCCACTTAAAAATAATAGCACTCAAAATTTCACTAAAAAACGTCTCCTGGGGCAACAATGTGCACCATAAGCCCTGTAATGCATTCTGTCAGTAAGACGAACTATGGCATGCATATTTTTATTTTCGTAATCCTCTTTATTTACATACGAATTTATGCAATGAGACTATAATTTTATGACGAAAACGGTTGTATAAAACAGCAACGAATTTCGGTCGAATGGTTTCATATTATCATATGCTGCTCCTGTGTAAAAACCTGTGTTAAATATGCAAATCCAGGAACGAACAGCAATCCTCCAGCATGATTCTCACATGTGAAAATCGTGGGAATTAAACCCATATTGTCTTCGCTATACCTGCTACACCAACCCAGCCACCGGAAAAAAATCTGAGAAAAATTTAATTGTTTTTATAGAGCAGAGTACTGACTGATGATCTTGTTAAGTAACTCACCTCTCCGATTTTCTTTCCAATGTACTGTAAGACAGATGCATGTCATGTGGGCAGGCGCGTCGGAGCGAAATTTAATGTTGGGGGAGAGGATAGCAGATCAGAAAAATTTGAATTTTAAGGTAAAATGGTGCAATTTAGATGTTTCCAAACAGAAGTATTGGGCGTAAAGCAGCCATAATCACAATGAAAAGCTGCGATCGTCGACAACCAAGGTGCATGCGCTAGCAGGAACAAGGTCGGGGGTTGGGTAGAGGAGTGGATCCATAGAACTCAGGTAAATTAAGCCATGCAAAAAATCTGCAATAAAGACGTGTGCCAAAGTCACGTGATCGCTACCGGGTGCCACCGTCCCCGAGCACATTCCAAACCCCACTCACTATGCAAGTTCTCCTCCCTAGGAAAACCCTTAGTCACAAAAGATGCAGAAGAACATATAAAGAAGAAGAATCCACAGTTCAAAGCGAAGAATGAAGATGAAGAATGTAGGTAAGTTCCTGAAGAGAGTTTCTCCAGAATAGCAGGGATGGACGGCTAAGTTGCTCCGCTACTAGCCGCTAGGCAAGCCGCACAAGGGCGCTGATGTGCAGAGAGTCCAGAAGCAGGGAGAGGGCACACAGAACACTTCTGTCCAAGCAAAGTTTAAAGTTGGCAGAAGTGCTCAACTGGGGGGCGGCGCACCGGTGCATCAAAGTAGTCCAGCAAGTCTCCATCTTGACGTCCTCTTCTGCGGCTCTCGGGACATGGAAAGGTAAACTTAAAAAGAGTAGCGACAGTACCAAGAGCATTGAAACACAATACACACCCTCTTACAATCGCGCAATCAAAGCACAACCACCCTAAAGGGGTAACAATTAATCCTCAAAAACCTTGATCTTCACATTAATGCCTTTTCCTTCGGGTGACAAACTTCTTTAAGTGAGCAACATGAGCACATCTAACGCCTTTAGTCCCGCGAGGAAGGCACCACAACAACACTGTATTGGGGCCCAAAAAGGACTTTATGACATACGGCCCCTTGAATTTAGGCAAGAATTAGCACTAAACTGAGCAATAGCTTTAGACAAATAAAAGATTCTGCACAAAACAGTATTGCCCACAATAATAGGAGGGGAACGCGATGTAAATTTAGGCGTGCCTGAACCTCATTCTTAGCGGCCACCAATCGCTTAGCAACTAATTCACTCAGGCGCTCTCTCTCTATCCCTCTCTCTCTTTTCATTGGAAGAGGAAACAGAAGAAGCGATGTCCCACACATTCAACAAAGGATGGGATAAATGTCTACCCAAAAAGGGAACACAAAAAGGGAAGCCAGTAGAACTATGCTCTGTGCAATTAAAGCCTAACACAATGAACTCTAGGTCCTTATCCCAAGAAGTCTGATCCATATTTTAAAAAGTAGTCAAACAAGACTTTATGTTCTTGTTAAATCTTTCCACTTGGTTACCCGAAGGGTAGTAAGGACTGGACGTGAAGTACTTCATCGCCCACATAAAGCACATATCTTTAAACATGGATGGCGTAAAATAACGGGTATTATCTATTAATACATGATCAGGAGCACCAAATACCTTCAACACATGACCAGTGAGTGCCTTCACAATAGTAAGGACTTTCATATTTTTAATGGCAAGAGGAAAACTAATTTAGCAAAGGTGTTGAGAAGAATAAAAATTCAAACGTTCCTGCATTTTGAACGCACGAACAGACCTAAAATATCTAAGTGTGCTACCTGCCAAAGTCCATTGGTCACTTGATCAACGTTATTGCCGAAGTTCGCCTGCTGAGTGGCTTGCACTTCTCACATTTTTCACATTCGCACACACGCATCGAAATGTCACGTTTGAGTTGAGGCCAGTCAAACATAATGGTAATCTTCCTAAATGTTTCGTTTACACCCAAATGGCCGCCAAACACTGAATCATGATAGTAACTCAAAACCATCAGCTGCATGGCTTTAGGCGCCAACAACACCTTCCTAGCTCTGCCCGAAATACAAGTAAAATGTAGGATACCATCCCGATCAACGTAGAGACACTGCTCTCCTTTATGCAGTTTATCCCGCAATTACTTACATAAATGATCGGCTTTCTGCCCATCCATAATACCCACAAAGCATTCAGGAAAACTCTGATGCAACCCAACAGAGCCATTAGCAGGGAAATTCTCAAAGAAAAACTCCGAAGTGTCATATATACATGACAACATGTCAGCAACTACATTGTCGCACCCACAAACATGAAGGACCTTAAATTTGAAGCGTATAAGACGGTAAACCCAGCAACCAATTTTACCCATCTGTTGTAGATGATTCAATACCCAACTCAGCACCTGATTATCAGTATACAATTTGCAATTTGCGCTCCAATGTACAACGCAGATTTCTCAGCCCAAACAAACACGCCAACGTCTCCTTTTCATAGCACCCTAAGTGCTTTTCTCCCTGTGTCAGGGTCCGACTGGCGATGGCAACCGGGACTATTTCCTTCTCATCTCGCTGAGCCAAAACAGCCACTAACGCAAACGATGACACATCCACCTGAACAACAAACTTCCGGCCGAAGTCGGGAAAATGAAGCACCGGAGGCGAGTAAAGTGCTCTCTTAAGAACGGTAAAGGCCTTCTCTTTTCAGTGCCCCACTCAAATTCAACACCCTTACGCTTTAACGAATTCAAGGACGCAGCTATCTCCGCAAATAACGGGATGAACCTAGAGCAATAATCTAAAGGGCCCTAATAATCTCTGAACGACCTTTACTGTCCTGGAGCGAGGAAAATTCACTACAGGGGTGACCTTGCCTGGATCCATCAACAATTGCCCTTGGGATATCACATATCCTAAAAACTTCACCTGAGGTTGTGCCAAAGAAATTTTAGAAGGATTGACTTAGCAACCTTACTTCGCGCATATACAACAACACCTGCCAAAGATGTTCCATATGCTCAGCAAAGACAACTATAAATGATAATGTCTCATTGGTGTAGTTAAACACAAACTTGAATTTATACTCATCTAGAACATGATCCAACACTCTACTCAACGCCTGCCTGCCAAAATTCGCGCCCATAAGGATGAGATTGTATTCGTATTGGCTCAACAGCATACTTTAGGTGGTGTACTTATGACACAAAGGATCTAAGAGACACTGATAGAAGCTATTATTCAAGTCCAGCGTAGAATAAAACTGAGCTTGCCCTAGATGTTGGAGAGTGTCCTCAACAGACGGAAGCGGAAAGAGGTCCTTAACAATATTTTTATTTAAGCTAATATGGTTGACAACCAAGCAAGAGTCACTGTCGTTCTTTTTAACCGAAAATTCCATCGATCAATAATCCGAGGACGAAGTGGAAATAACCTTCAAAAATTTATCTATAATCTTACAAAAAGCCATTAACTTAGGAAGGGGGCAATGAAATTAATGCTCCTGTGTCGGGGCGTCGTCTTTCAAGGTAAACTTATAAGGCAACACATCACAGCTACCTATGTGCATCGATAAGACGTCGCCAAATTATTTGTGCAACAATCTCAAACTGTGTTGCGGCTCTGACTCTAAGCTATTCAATGAGGCAACAAAGGGAATACTAGCTCGTCAGAACAACTTCACAAGAGACTCCGGAGAAAATGCAAATAATAAGCGCATGCCGCTCAAGTCCATAATAGTCCTAGCGTGCCCTAAGAAGTTAAGTCCTAACGAAATATTTTCCTTAAGTCTTGGGAGAATCCAAAACGGGAACATCCACGGAAATCTGCCTAGCTTAAAATGCAGATTCACACACTTGGGCAACCTTATAATTTTACAGTTTGGAGCACTAACTCTCAGCACCGATCCCTCGGAAGGCAGCACTGAACTACACTGAATGCCCTTAGGTAAGGTGGCCAAAAAGGTCTCACTAAATACACTGTATGTACCTGCTGTATCCACGAGCGCACTAACAGATTTCTCCAAAATGCACACCAACACGATCACACAACTTATTAAGGGCGGATTACACATCTTCTGGCCAGGAACACTGCCGTACGGGTCCCCTAGCTTGACACCTAAAGCAATGTCGTTGCGAGGGAGAGGTCTCCTCAAGTCTACAATGAAACATTGCGTGCCCTATCTGCATGCAATTTGCGCAGCAGCGTTGTCCTGTCTTGCCCGCAGAGCCGGCCGAACAATCACCTGTGAACGGTCTTGAGACAGTGACCTAGCTAGAGGTTCGTGCCTCTGATTCACCATCAGCTGTAGACTGCCACAGTGGGCGGGTGGCAGGGGGCAATGGGAAACATGGTACTCTTGATTGGCCGCTAAGCAACCTTGCACAGTACAAACCAGCGTACGCAAATCACTCAGGGATTGCGGGGGATACATTAAGGAGCATGCCTCATAAACATGCGGGGTCAGACACACTACAATCTTTTCCAGGAGTTCCCTCTCAGGTCCCTCCTTATTTAAGGCCCTACGATGATCTATAATAGAGTCTACAAATTGCTGTATGGATTCAGTGGGTCACCGAGATATGTACACATACCCTCCGACAACGGGGAAAAACACGGAAAAGGAAGACATATTCCAGCACATCCATTTTGAAAGGACTAAAACTGCTTGCAGAACTATTTATCTGTTCCGTAAGAAGGTTTAATAAATGTCCCGTGGATTTTAAAGTTAATGCACGATGCAATTGTTTGTCAATACTCAATCGTAGATCCACTATCTTTTGCAGTGCAATGAGAAAGAAAAACAATTGCCAGGTTCGGAAACGAACAGCTCGGGCAAGGATTGTGTGGAGCGTAAAAGGAGTTTCTCATCAAATGGAGAAAGAGAGCTCATCTGCTGTGAATCCCCGGAGAATGCTACCGAGCTACTCTCCCGCAAAAAAATTTGCTATGAGACGACGTAACATCTTAACGTCCATGGCGTCCGAGCATTCCACGTTGTCATCAAGGAAAATAGTAAATCCTCCTTCTGAAGTGCGTAAATGTATGATACTCCTCGGGCAGACGTAACTGATCTACCTTAGATAACTGAATTCTTAGCTTTCCTTGATAGGCACCGCCATGCAGCTCAATCACAGCTAGCTGCTGCACCTTTGAAATCAACTTTTAAATGAATGTCGGTACCGCCAAAATCACTTCCTCGTAATTCACTGGCAGGTTCCTTTGCAGTAAGTGAAGGTACTAGTTCAAGCATTAAATGTGCCTTTTGCAGTGGGAGCCGTGAGGCTTACAGATGCTCCCAGTTACTTGAAACTTTACCCAAGGAGAGGTTTCAGTGGGTTTGTTCAGAGCAACTGTGTTTCAACTGTTTACGTTCTTCCCATCAGTCCATGGCTTGCCTATCAAATAATAATTGCCATACTTGCAATGCTAGACACCATTCTCTTCTGCACTTTGCTGAAACTTCACAATCACTGGATCGTAATAGTTGCTCAACATCATTCGTGTCCTCAAGATCACAGACATGGATATCTCATATGCCTTCACAAGATAAGCCTACTCAGACTGTACTGCTGTCCACTGCTCTGGACAACATTCCTGTGGGTGACTATAATTTTCAGACATTGCGTGCTGTATTTGATTCTGCCAGCCAGTTTAGTTTTGTAACAGAGGACTGTGTGAAGAAACTTGAATTAAGGCATCTGAAAACATCTCTCCCAATTTATGGTATTTCTCAAGTGCCAGTTTGTTTCCAAAGGTGTAGTAGATTATTTATATACCCTAGTTGGTCAAGACTCGTCACGGTTGGCCCTCACTGCATTCATCTTGCCTAAGATAATTGGTTCATTGCCTGCTGCACCCTTTCAGACATTGTCGTGGGAGCACCTTGCCCATTTGAACCTTGCCAAACCTCAGTATGCAACTCTTGGACCAATTGACATACTGATCGGAGCAGACCTCTTCCCCTATGTACTGCATGATCACACACTAAGCCAAGACGGAGATATGCCAGTAGCAATTGACACAGTCTTTGGTTGGGTAATAATGGGAAAGATACCTACCCCTGCCACATCAGTGAATTGTGTTTAGTTTCACGTGTGCACTCCTTCTTTAGACGATGCAGTTCGACAGCTTTGGGAGATTGAGGAGGTTGCCTTGCCACAAAGACCTACTACAGAAGATGTACGTTGTGGACAAATATTTGTGGAGACGTATAAAAGGGAAGAAACAGGGTGATACTCAGTGGCCTTACCATTTAAGACACTGAACACTCACTTTGAAGAATCAAGGGTACAAGCTCTTCAACGATTGAACAGGCTTGAGCGTAAATTAAATAGTGATCCTGAGCTGAAGACATCCTATGTTTAATTCATGACAGACTATTAACAACAAGGCCACATGTCACTAGTGCCAACCCCCCAGAGAAATACACCTTTATTCTACATTCCACATCATGGAGTACTAAAGCCAGACAACAGTATTACCAAGATGCATGTGGTGTTCGACGCTTTTGCTCAAGACAGTATGGCAGGGCCAGATCTACAGATTTCCCTAGGGGTGGCAAAAGTGCATTTTGCCGCCCCCCTCGAGTTTTTATTAACCTTAAATATAAAATTGAATATGTACCTAATCATATGAATATCAAGGGCATAATTTTCTTTCTTTGCACAAACACATAACCTTATTATAAGTTTAGTCTGAAATTTAAAAAACTGTTTCAACGTAATATACATTTAATAAAAATATTTAGTAGATATACTATGTTCTAATTTTTTAGATAGAAATACATTTGACCTACATAATATATTCGTACACATTTACTTGGAAATATAATAATCTGTTTAACTTCACTTTCCGATTGTAATGTCCGTTATGAAAATGTGAGAAATGAAATGTTATACTTTAACTTTCCTCGCTTTCTTGTTTACAAAACTCTCAATGAAATCATCGTAATCAATAGTGTTTGCTACATCCTTTTCTATTGCTATCAGTGAAAGGCTTGTAAGTCGTTCCTGACACATTGATGACCTCAAAAAGTTCTTAACTAATTTCGGTTTGCTGTAACTTCGTTCGCTGGTTGCAGATGTTGTAGGAAGAGTAACGTAAATTCTCAAGGCTATGCACACATTCGGAAAGGCATCTTGTAAATTGTTCTCGTAGATAAGTTTTAATAACTCAAGAGAATTAAGCTGTTCAGGATTTTTGCGAAATTGTTGTACCTGGTCTTTGAACACCTCAAGTTCGGTGGTGAATTCTGAAACATTTAAATCTTCGAAATAGGTATTGGCTAAAGAAGCAGCCTTTGCTCTCAGTTCATTAAAACTGAGATCCATCAGATTTTGTCCATTCAAAAAGGAAAAATTTTCGTTGAGTGATTTTGTACTGTAGCCTTGTGGTCAGTTCTAACAGTATTCTGTCAAATACCATTTTGAAGGTTTGCTCAGAACGTTCAATGCTAGATATAGTTCGGGACTCGTCTTCAGCCTGTTCACCTGGCATCCTCTTCGTAATTCTTTTTTATTTCAGGGGTGGCTCCACAGAAATTTTTTTCGCAATTGTTTCTGCTTCTTGGTACCAAGCTTCATATGTCGAATTTCTTAATCTCTGCAAAGTTTCCTTCAGCCCTTCCATCAAATGTACTGATCTAGATAGCAAAATATAATTCTTCTGAATTTCTTTGTTGACACGATCGATTTCCTTTAAGATGCAGTTCCATATTGTCAAGTTTATTATAAAACCAAAGTCTTTTATAGCTTCTAGAAGACTTTTTGCCTCAGATTTTGCCTCGGGAAGTAAATTTTCTTCTAGTATTTGTTTCAGAGCCTCAGATACTTCGCAAATATTGCTGGTTAGGACACCCACAGCTTCTGATTTTGCAGACCATCGAGTTTGGCTTGATCCCTTAAGGTTGCTTTTCGTATGAAGCTTCATTACTTCCCAGCGTTCAGTCGATGGAACAAAATAGCAGAAAAGTCTCTGGACTGTCCCAAACACATTAGCTGCCTCTGGATTTGCTGTACAAGCATGCAGTCCTACCAGATTAAGTGAATGGGCCATGCATGGAACATACACTGCAAATTGGTTTTCTTCTCTGATTCTGGCCTGTACCCCTTTGTATATACCAGCCATATTAGATCCATTGTCATAAGACTGACCCCGACAGTTTTTTATGTTGATGGCATCTTTTGTCAGCTTACATAAAATAGTTTCCCTTATTGTTTTCCAGTCTTTCCGTGAACTTCTACAAAATCAATAAAACTTTCTCGTACTGCACATTTTCCATTTTCATTAATTTTTACATATCTTATTACCTGGCTCATTTGTTCGATATGTGACACATCAGGTGTACAGTCAAACATAATAGTGTAGTAATTTGCTTGTAAAACATCATTCAAAATATTTCCACGAATTTTGGCAGCCATTAGTTCTATCACTTCATTCTGTGTTGTTTTTGATAGATACGAAACTTGACCTTTTTTCAAATGTTGCAAAACATGTGACAAATTTGGATTGTGTTTTGCCAGAAGTGCAATCAAGTTCAAAAAATTACCCTGGCCCTTTGATGTAAAATTATCACAGCAAGCTGCTGCATTCTCGTCAGAATCTCTAAAAGACAGGCCATTAGAGGCAAGGAACAAAACCACATCAATCACAGCATGCAGAATGTGTCGCCATTTCTTTATTTCCTTCTCGATTGATTTCTCCAGTTCTTTGTTTATTCCACATTCTGCACTCATAGTTTTCAGCAACGTTCTCTATTTTACCACATTCGCTGTGTGTGTAGAGGAACATTCGTGTTGCTTCAGTTTTTCTGAACATTGTTTCCAGTTGGTGAAACCTGTAGTCTGTACAGACGACCCTACTGCTCCTGCTGAAGTTGAAAGGTTGTGAAAAGGTTTGCAGGGAGCACAGAAAAGGGCATTTTGTGATTTTGAGTAGGTTAGCCAGCTTCTTTTGATTTTCTCTTCATTAGGCAATACTTTATACCACATGTCAGAAGTCAAATGTCGGTTTCCTCTTACAGATGATTTAAACTCAATGCAGTTCGGGTACTCACTCAATAATTTTGCTGTTTCATTACTCAGAAAACAGCGCATAGTATCACAAATATTTTCAAAAAGAGGCCAAGTAGCAGGATCCGATGGTTCAATAAATAAATTTCTTTTTGACAAATTTTCTACCTGCTGTAATTGTGGTTCTTCCAGCTGTACTAACTCTTCTTCCCTGCCTCCAGCCAATGTATAATCCATTGGAAAAATAACTTTCTGTACAAATTCTATACAATCCTTTAACAAAAATGTTACTTATTTTAATATCTCTCCATCTGTGGTTTCAGTCTCCTCTTCTAAGTGGTCAATTTGTGTGTGTTTGGTTTCTCTTCTACTTGCTTCCTGTGAGTCTAAAGACTGCGGTAATTCGCCTATCCTTTCCCCTTCTTGAGAAATATTTTCTTCCAAACAAAGTGTGGATGACACAGCAGAAGTGCGGCTTAAAGTACACAAAGAAATGTCTTCTCTACCGTTAATGCTAAAAATTCAACTTGCTTCCGATTCCAGTGTCGTTGTTATAGATAAGTCCGTGTCAGAGCAAATGTCTGTTTCCACTGTATTGTCTTCTTCAGTTTCTTGAAGTATGGAATAGTCGTTACATTTCTTCAGCCGTAGTTTTATTTGAGTAGAATTTTTCTTTTCTTGTATTTCCTTTCTCTTTGCTGCTTTTCTGTAGGAAGCACCAGACAGTTTTTTTCTTGGAATCATGATTAATCTGGGGGAAAAATGTATACTCGTACACAGTGTACACTACATATAGTGGAACAATATTCTCTTAAGGACGCTGCCTACTTGGAGATATTTACGTTTTAGCTCATAACTAGAGATGCGTCAATTTCGCGGATTCATCTGGCAGCAGCCTAGACTTGTAAGTCCTATACACCCACTGGCCACAATCGATTATCTATTGGCTTATAACCGTACCAGCAGGTAGCAAGCGATAGCACTTCACATTATTTCCTTATTTACTACTGGCTTGCAGTAGTCAAACACATTTCGTAACAGCCGCCAGCGAGTCACAGACGTGCCAATGAAGTATACATAATTGGCGTTCAACCTGACCTGGAATGTATCTGCGAAATTTACGTACCTCTACTCATAACACAGGAACTGAGTGGCATGGACAAGCACATCTAATAAATACTACATGGTTACCACATGAAAGCTTCTAAATGGGTGTGCATAATTTTAGTCGTGCCTTGTGTACCTTTGGAACTTTAAGCATTGACGCTATCATTTTACTGAGCGAAAGGCTTTTGTAAAGTTGAAAAAATTTGCAGCATCAATTTGACAAATGGCATGCATTTTCATTACGTTTACCAGTAGATCTAGAATCCACAGAGAGGCACGTTAAACGGTTTCACAACAAAACTGCATGTTTCAAATTTTCTGTAAATCATTTCAACTAAGGAGATGCCAAGTAGACAGTGCCCTAAATATTTCCGTGTACCTATTTATGTTGCCTATTTAAAGGATACAAGGAAACTGGGAACAGGTAAAAGGTTTCTTGTATGCGTACAGTTTTCGCCAAGCGATGTCAAAATCACATAATATTTCACACATATTGCGAGCATGATCTGTCACACTTTTAAGAACAATTTTTGCGTTTAGATAGAAAACAAATTATGGAAAAAGATTACTGTGAATGTAAATAATGGATCATTGTTTATTTTGTTTTGTACAGTGGCCAACTAACAAAAGTATGGGGGTTAAATGCAGACACAAGAAAGAAAACACTTTGTTATGTATAAAAATATTCCATATTTACTGCACAACTGCCGTCGTTAACAATGTACGAGTAAAATTTTAATTTACGAAAAATTTCTCACGTTATTAGTCTGAAAAAATGTGTGTAAAACAAATACTGTTTTTTTTTGTTTTAATTTTACATATGTTACGTAAGGTACTGTAGATAATGTATATGCAATAGGCCTATCTCGTTCATAATTATCAAAGTTCTTAAATTAATAAACGCCGTCGTTCTATTGCGCCATTCCAGCATTTAATGGCCTCAGTAAGTCTAGCACTCCGACGTACTATTTGCAATTTACAACAGGAAATTTAACATATTGTTGTCACAGTAATCAAGATCTTGTACATTTTTACGAAGTTCTAAAATTACAATTAATTTGTAACATTTTAGCCACCTTGACTCAGCTTGTAATTACGTAATTATAACTATCCATCGATAATGGACAAGAATGAGATCATTGTAACCGTGCGCACTCAATTACAGGAAAAGGAACTGGCCAATGTCATGCATATATAGACAAATACACAAAAGATAAACATAGTAGGTAACACATGTAAATATATGCAACAATGCAAGGCCACTTCTAAGTTAAACTGAACTGAACTTACCTCTGTAGTCAGTCGCCAACAATCCAAAACAAACTTGTTATAAATGTATTTCGTGATTTCGGTACCGATTATACTTTTATATTGACAACATACCAGCTTATTTAATTCACATTACTGCTAAGCTGCCGAAGCGGCGGAGTTTGGGGAGTGAATAACTGGACTGCCTAATAACTTATAGTGTCGCCAAACAAATGAAAAAATCTAGATGAGACATCTAGCTGTCATTCTTGGAACTACATGTATTTGTTTACGCAACGGACGCCTTCAGCAAACTCAGCGCTGCAACAGCAGTTTAGCTGCCGACCAATCAGAAGCCGCGCATTTGAAAAACCGCATTGCTGAGACATCTACCGGGCAGAGCGAGAACCTTGCAGCCGAGCCTAAGTAAGCGTAGGGCTTTTTAAGCTGGAGAACGACTGCCATGTCCCGGCCTGTAGTATACAGCACAGGCAACGTTGTCATGCACCAAACTGCTTATAACTGCACAAACTAATTACTATGAGACTGAGAGAGCACAGTTGTATCGTTAGGACGCTCCCAACGCTCAAGTTACGGAATAGACTCCGGCCGAGAATAAAAGTGCAGTAGTAATTTGAATCTGCTGGATTATTTTCCTTGGGATCTGCCGCCCCCTTCAGGCTGCCGCCCGGGGCACGTGCACCCTTTGCCCCCCCTAGATTGGGGCCTGCAGTATGGGAGTGTCTCTCAATGACAGGTTACTGACAGGACCGAAGTTGCACAAGGATATAACCGGCATCCTTCAAGGTGTCCGAACCCATGTTGTTGCCTTCACTGCTGATATCAGACAGATGTACCGTCAAATCCAATTTCATGCGGAATTTCGTAATTATCAGTTAATATTATGGAGGCCATCAGACCATGACACTGTTTGTGATTTTCGGCTCAACACTGTTACCTATGATGTCTCATCTGTGCCATCTTGCTATCCGGACACTACACCAGTTGGCTGCAAACGAAAGGGATCGGTTTCCACATGCTGTATAAGTATTGTTGACAGATAGCTACGTGGATGACATTGTGATGAGAGCATATAGCACACAATCTGCCTTGTTAATACAGATGGACCTGCTAGAATTTCTAAGGGTGGGTCTATTACATCAGCGGAAATTTGCCAGCAATGACCAGTCTCTGCTTTCATGGCTTCCAGTGAACATGGTGCAGAGCAGCGGTATCTCTCTCGCCAACACTTTTGGACTCCCAACAGTCAAAATACTTGGTTTACAGTGGCAAGCTGAATTTGATACGTTCTCCTACAGCACTAAGCCAACATCTAACGTAGCTACCAAATTAAGTATATTGTAAGATCTGGCAAATTTGATTAATTGGGTTGGCTGGCACCCATTGTCCTGTTGGCTAAATATCTCATTCAACATTTGTTGATCCGCAACATTTATTGAGATGACCCTTCCCTTCCAGACATCTTGAGCACCTTGCAGAGGTTTCTGAAAGAACTTCCAGTAGTAGCCAACATCACCATTCCTAGGTTTGTACCTGCATGCAATAATGACATGCAACTACAAGTCCATGTATTCTCCAAAAGCTCAGAAGGAGACTATTCTGCAGTTGTCTACTTAAGAGCAACCTCTCCGAGTGGATCAATGTCAGTGCATCTCCTTGTTGGCAAATCAAGGTGGCTCCAGCGAAGCAGGTGTTATTACCTTGCCTTGAGCTATGTGGGGCTCTACTACATGCCCGCACCATGCACAAAGTTCTGAGTAGCTATAATTCTCGTGTGTCTATCTCCCAAATATTGGCATGGACTGATTCCATGGTGGTTCTTTACTGGGTTCAGGGTTCACCACATGAATAGAAGACTCTTGTTGCAAATCGTGTTAGTCAAATTCAGGATGTAATCCCATCTGAATACTGGAATCATGTTCCATCAGCAGATAATCCTGCGGATTGTGCCTCTCGAGGTCTGTTTCCTAATGAGCCGACAGATCACCCACTGTGGTGGACAGGGCCTCCCTGGCTGTGTCAGCCTTCAGATGACTGGCTGAGGCTATCTGTCAAAAGTAAACCATGTCGGTCAAGATCTGTTGGAACAATGTTTTCTGCTATTGACTCAGTTACCGACATGACACAACTACACAAATTCTCCTCCTGTCTGTAATTTGTGCAATGCTTGATCTCTGAAAAACCTCCTGCCGACTTACCCAGCACATATGAACTTCATTCAGCGTTGATGGTATGGGTGTGAATTGCCCAGTCTGAGGCCTTTGCTGTCAATATTGAAGCATTGCATTGTAAACAAACATACAGAGGACCACTTTGCAAGCTATCTCCAATCTTGGAGTCTACTGGAGTTCTAAGTGTAGGCAGATGCCTACAACTTTGGGATATGCTATATGACGAAAGGCATCCAATTTTGCTACCCAAACACCACCGTCTCAACAAGCTGCTGATAGACCATTGTCATGGTATCTGCTACATTGTGAACCATCATTACTTCACTCTGTCCTTCAACAAGAGTTTTGGATAATGGGTGCACGCAACATTATCTGTCACCGTCTGAAACAGTGTGTCTTTTGTTTAAAGATTCGTCCTATAACCCTATAACCACCAATGGGTATTCTCCCAGAAGATCGTGTTCGACAAGCAAAACCCTTCCTTAAAATGGGTATTGATAATGCTGGGCCCTTTAAGATTACAGTGGCCCGATTATGGAAGGCTAATATCCTTGATGCGTGTATGTGTTTGTGATATTTGCAACTAAGGCCATTCACTTTGAGCTGGCGTCTGACCTCACCACAGATGCATTTCTCGCAGAAGCAGTCTGCTGTTTGCTGTCGGTAACAGTTTGATCAGAGTGTTGTACAGTTTTATCACTTAGCCATTTTTTTGTGTGCCTCCACATAATGCACCACAATTAAAGTGAATAAGTGAATTATATTACACTTTAAAAACATTACAGCTGATAACATGCACATTGGCATGCGTATCCATACGCATAATCAAAACATTGAAATACTCGGCATCAGCAAAAACAAACAGCAGGGCTGGCAACGTTTAAATACAAAAGATATTGATGTGCCACCCGATAGCATTACTTCTGCATTCTGACTGATTCTGTTATCGTGAATGTGAAGGGTGGCAACATTTGAATGCAAAAAAATACTGAAAGTGACACCTGGTAGCAGCACTTCTGTGAACAGTCAGGGGCTATCGTGGTGAAAGGCAGCAAAATGTTTGAACACAAACAATGCTGATAAGTGACACCCGATGGCAGCATGTCCTGCAAACACAGTGATCCTGTTGTCGCAATCAGAGCGTACGCGTTATGCACCATGTTTATACAGTGACCACCGTGAGACTTAACTTGTAAACTATGATTGTCAACATCATATTTTACCTTATAATTATTATGAAAGTTCTAGTTATGTGCCAGATTTATTCCTGTTAGAGTTCATGAATTTAACTAATAATTTTTTTTAGGGCTGGGCCGATGCCGATCACCGATCACAATAATCAGCCGATATGAACACATCGGCATCGGCACCGATCCGCAAATGATTTACCGATCATCAAACGCCGATCATTACATACTAAATCAAAATAAATACGTAAATACTGAATTATGCTGAAAAATACCAAAGTTGTATAATTTAAATTTACTTACATACGTATTATAAGGTCGGCCTACAATTATGCAGTAAGAAAACACAAATTTACAGTATTAAATTACATATGGGTATTTTTAAAACATGCCATATCATTATTTGCCTG